>JAOWBL010000022.1:9522760-9544149 GCA_028564865.1 Zenarchopterus dispar
CATGATTAAGCTATATTTGCTGGTCTTCAGCCTAGTTTCCTGCTTCCATTTATGGCCACAGAAGGAAGTGGGTCAGTAGGATTCTCACACCCAGCAAATTTCACAACAGCTGTCATTTGCAAAACTTCCCTGACTTTTTCTTAATCAGCATCTTTTTCTTCCACTAATTTTTCCCCCCTTTCTGCTTGCCTCCCCCTCCACCTGCACTCACCCTTTTCTTCCTCCACCCCTCCCTCACCTCTTTGGCATGTATTCTCCATGTGTCAGAGCCTGGCAGGTGTGTGCAGGTGTTCCCCTCATCACTCAACAGCATACAAACGTATCCTCGCTCCCTCTAACACGCATCAACCTGAACAACAGCACTCAGCTCTGTCTTCCCTTTCAGAAACTGTCATGCCTGTCCTAATGAACTTTGTATGTTAATACAATACCTGTTGAAATATGGCGGCACATTTAAAAAAAAAAAAAAGAAAAGAAAAACAAAGACAGGATTAAAAAAAGATTTTATTTACAAATGACAGAAAAAGACATCACTTGGAAATCATTTAATAAAATGTTGCTTTTAAAAACATGTCAAATTGTAATTTGAATTCTAAAAATGAGAGCATCTGTAAAAGCGAGTTGCATGATTTTTGTCAGGCTCTCAATTCTTTTCTTTTTTTTTTAAGAAAAAAAAAAAAACAAAACATCCCTGGGCATGCAAGTGTCTCTGCCATGGAGGACGGGTTACTGGAGCGGGGGTGTGTGTCACCTGTCGTTGAGGTCACACATAGCACGTCTCTCAGCGCTCTGCCTCCTCAGTGCACCGTGCACAGACAGCTGTCTCAACACCCACACATCACGTATGTATAGTATAGTGAGGAATGACATCCTCACATACACACAAACACACCCAAGCAGCTGCAACATGGCCCGAGTCCCGGACCGGCCGGCACCAATGAGGTTTCCTGGGAATTAACTGCATGTCCAGCTGCCCTCAAATCATGCGCACACACACACATTCACACAGACACACACACGCACAGAGAATTGACAACATGCACCACAACTGAGTTGCAAAAATGCCCCACATCTGATTGAGTGAATTTGGGAAATTAAGGCACTTAAGTAGTCTTTCTATAAAAACAGCTGCATTTTAAGCAATTGCTATCTCCCAATGTCTTTGTGTGTGTGCGCATGTGTCAGCTCTTATCGCAGGGAACAAAGCATTAAAAGCAGCTTCAGCTGGATCACCAGAGACGCTCAAGGGAATGTGAGTCTATGAGGCAGCGCAGCATCCAGAGGAGCTGTGTTTGTGCAGCAGGGACATGCGACTGAAGGTCCGCGAGCAAGAGCCACACTGGTACTTCTTCACCTCTGAGTGGGTCTGCAGGTGGGCACGCAGGTTGGAGCGATCAGCAAAGGCCCGGTTACAGTGCTGACATGCAAAGGGACGTTCACCTTGGTGAGATTAAACAAAAGAAGAGGGGGGTAGGGGTCAGAAGTCAGCACCGCCTAAACACTTAGCACTCATCAAGAAGTCAAAAGGCTTGCCCTGTGGTTATTGTCTTTGAAATCAGCTACAGATAACCATCCGCAGGAAGACTAACTTAGTTGATGCAGACTACCCTTTCAAATGCATACCAACTGTGAACCCGAGATTAGAGTGTCCCCTGCTAAGCAATAATATTTGCTCCCACATCAATGAATGTCAATGAGCACAAGGTGCAACCAGCCGTTACAAACCAACAGCGTGGAAATCAATAAAGTGACAGATATTCTTGTTTAGATTTACCTGTGTGTGTACGGATGTGTCCTCTGAGTAGCCAGGGCCTGGAGAAGGCCTTGCCGCAGGTGGGGCATACGCAGGGCAGAGTGTGTGAGCGAATGTGCATCTTCAATGCTCCAAGGCTATTGTATTCTTTGGAGCAGTGTTTGCAGTGGAAGGCTGGACGTGAAGAGCCCTCAGCAGGCAGGGGGGGAGTCTGCTGTGGTGGAACAAGGGAGGAGAGCTGGTGGTGGGACATCTGATGGTGGGAGAGTGCCGAGAGGCTGGAGTAGCTCTTACTGCAGTGCAGACAGTGGTACATGTGCTGGATCACATCTGGGCTTGGGGGATCCGAGGTACGTCCTCCATCCTCCTCTTCCTCACTGCTGCTGCTGGAGGGAGAGCTGCTCAGATCCACAGGGACCAGCAGAGAAGGAGACACTGGGGTTAAGGGGGAGACTGGTGCAGGCAGGGCCTCTGCACTGGTCAGGAACTGGTTGGTGGGACGGCAGGTCAGAGCAGAGCTGTTGTTGAGTGTTGGGAGTTCAGCCCTTGGAAAACTTTCTGGCACAAAAGCTGGCAAAGGAGAGGAAATTAAGTCAAGTGGGTTTTCAATTAAATTGACATTTAATGCAATAAGGCACTAAGCTTGTTTTCACTCTGTGTCATCTTACAACCTGCATTCATTACAAGTCAGGCCATCAAGTTTTCTCATCAACACATTTTCCAGGTGACCAGACACTTTTTTTCCAACCCTGCAGGCTACATGAAAAGGAGGTTTCTGTCATAATCTGCAGCATTGCTCTGCTCAATGCCAGGTGAGTTGATGAAGATATGATGAAGACGGGATTCCCTCATCAAATACAAACTTATCTAAACAATATAAAAAAGAAGAAACTTACCACTTTGGCTCTCCAGTTGACTATCCTTGTAATAAGGCTTCTTAGAAAAGTACTTCTTGACAAGAAATGATCGAGGCATGTTGCGCTCTATACTTTCTCCGGCTGATCTTTTTTTTTTTTTTTTTTCTGATAACTTCCACGACTGAGCGCGCCCTGATCCAAGTGCGCCTCAGACAAATGCAGTTTCCAGTCGGACTTAAAGATATCGCTCAAACAACCTAACAAGAGCACGCGCAGTGTAGATGAACATATCTTGTTAAAGTTTGCTCCTCATATAGAGTGCAAAGGCAGAAGGGTGGGTGGGCTGATGTACGCCCATGGACACACCCCCCTCCACCGAGGCGTCACCATCCTCAACTCTCCACAGGTGCCCAGTGTACCAAAAGCTGCCTCTAACCGCCAGTCTAATTGTCCATTTCATGGCTGTTATAGATCCCTCCTCCACTACTTTGTGCTTTGTGAAGGACCCTTAATAGTCGAAATTGATGTTCTTGACATTTGAACCAAATTGTGCACAATATTGGTACAGAGTTGCTGATTAGATCAATAAAAATGTCGAGCGCACGCAAAACATATGAAGCGCAGTCGCAGACATGTTTACTTTGAATTGCTGTGTGTTCACTTCATTACAGATTTAAACACTCATCAAAGTAAGAAGGGGCGTCCTCTGTTGGCTGATATTGTAAATTACCTGGAATGTGCCGTTTAATCTAGGATTTTTGGAAATTCTTCAAAATAATAGACAAAAAAAAAAAAAAGCAGTTGCGTCCAAAAAGCTACCTGAACACAAGCAAAGCCGTTCTGACCCGCGTTAAAGGGCAGTATGATGCCTTATTGTGCATTGTTCAGTTACTAAAGGAAAAAACAGCCAGTTCAGATCTAATAAACTGTCATTAAAAGACGCCTCGATATGTGTGCATTCGGCTCCGGGCGGCAGCACACCCCAACGCGCAAAAGACAGGTTTTAGAAAAGACACAAACGGACTCTTCTCTTTGGCCCCCAATCGGTACAAAATAGTCAAATCATCCGCATCGCATCTCTTCTTCTCCCTCTGCAGGGAATCGGTGGGTTTATAGAAAAGCGGCACTGTCCTCCAACTTGCTCACAGCATGAAATCAGGTCAAATTAAGCGAGCCGACAGGATGTAAAAAAAAAGTCGGGTGCCCTCGGGTGTCATGAAAGCAGCTATACTCTAAAAGGAAATGAGGCTGAAGTGATAAAACGTAGATATGTGTGATTCACTGAAGTATTCAAAATCAAACCAGTTTCTGTTCCTACGCACCACTAAACCCAATTCTTTTTTCATTTCACAATTTTCACGTCTCCAACATATTTGATGCAAACAACGGGTTTCACCATGCCCAAGTTCATAAATTTAATTTCACCCAACAATTAGACCTAAGCATGTTACCATAGACTTGACTTTAGGTTCTCTTGTAGTACGGATAGCCCGTGGTCTGGTCTGAAAAATCAGGTGCCAGCCCATCGCAACAGGAATGTGTCACTCCTCAGTGGTGCTGTTTAGCATTGCAAACGAGAATCCGACGCTTCTCTCTGGCAGCCTGAGTGCTGCAGGGTGATGGGGCTATATGCACCTGTCTAAAGGCGCCATTGTCACGGCATGCCCAAAAGTTCACACGTCGTTAGAGCGCTTGTTTGCGCTGACGCCACGTAGACTGAGGGTCAGGAGGGCAAGGCAGTAGTAAAGATTTTTTAAAAAAAATTGCAAAAACACATGCGAAAGTAATCTGGCTCTGCTGTTGAAGATCACTGACTGAGCTTACACTGACAGTTTCATGTTGCAGTTGACTAAGGAGTACAGTGTATGATATTCTGAGTATGTTTCGGATTCTCCTTTTCCCATTTCCTGCAGCAACAACATGTGCCATTCTCCTGACCCGTCCTGCTCTCTCAGTGTTACAGGCTGTAAGAGTGAAAACAGCTGATTACACACTGCTGAATTTGCTCCCAGTTTGTCTGTGAGGCAGACTGCAGACGGTTTGTGTTACAACAGGTTGGGGTGACCCCATGACATCCTGAGGATGGAGGACATGAAAAGTTTTCTAGTAGAAGCAGATGTTCTCTCCTCTTTGGAACAAGGGGGGGGGGGGACGTCTGGTGTCCTCACAGAGGGTCACTGTCCGCTGATACAAAATGCCCTGAATACTGCAGCAGAAGAACGTGGCCGTGGGACAGAAATGGTGGACAAGATACCAATATGTATATAATTATTATACATCGTGTGAAAGAAATTAAGCTCTTAAATCTTCGTGAACAGAAAATAGATGTTTTAATCTCTGATCCACTCTAGCAGTCACTGATCTGAAGTTCTGAGCATCACTTTTGTACCTGAACTCATTTTTTTTCTGACATTGACATAAAGACATCATGAAATGTTATTACATAAAATGTCTTGTAACTAATATTGAACTTCTATTGTTGAATTGTTGCAGTTTGAGTTATGTTGTTTCAGACAGTCTAATGAAGTGCTACCACCATGAATTCCACTATAAGTGGTATACCGGCATTCAATGAATTAATGCTTTACATGCTCGGTCTGCTGGGATTTTTAACTTTACAGAAAGTTTTGTTTTATTTTTGTCATTTCACAAAATTACTGCAGTGTTTTTTCCCAAAGAAAAGGGATAATGGTATTTTGTGAACATACAGATGTGAAATCAAGAAGAAAATTAATTTGACAGTAGAAAACCCAGGAGATTATTTTGAAAGGGCAGAAATGGAAGTTATTTTCTGTTTAGCTTCAACACACTTTACTTGGAGACATATGAATGAATCATGTTGAAACACATATCCCAGGTCTTTACAGTGTTTGAGTCGAAGGAGCTCCCTCCTGAATACCTACTGACATAGTGTCCAGGTTTTTGCTCAAGTGTCATCCAATCTCACATTTAAATTAGCCCTTGATAGCTTTTGATCAGTCAGGTGCTATATTAGCATTCACTCCATTCAGAGGTAAGTTAACAGCCACTTGGGTACATTAGCATTTGTTGTTTATGTGGGTTGTTTTCCAGACTGATGTCGCACCACAACAGCAGCTCAAAGAATTCAATTTTGTTTTTTTGGTTTTTTGTAGATGTGACGGTATAGAGGATATCACAGATCCCCCAAAGTGACTGAAGTTTAATCTGAAAGGCAGCGTCCTTACTTAGTGCCCTTTTGTCAAGTCTGTTGCCTCCATCTGAAAGACTCTTTGATCTGAAAATGTCTGGCAGCTCTCAGTTTAAATCTTACGTCAATTACTGACAAAATCAACATTTCTATAAAACTCTTGGTCCCCATATGGTCCAATGTCTTGCATTTTCCCCCCAGTACTGTTATAAAACCTAAATATGTCATAGTTTTAGTCACTTGAGCCTTCAATTTAGTAAAAATTAAATTCTGTTCTTTATCTTCGCAGAACAACTCCAGTGAACTCAGAAAATGGAAACAAATCTGGAGTTTGATGCCAGCAGACCTCTCTACCATCAAACTCCTCAACTTTTCTGCTTTTCAGTTTTGTAAATTAGCTCAGCTACAAAAGACTTTTGTCAAAACAATGAATGCATGCAATCAATTCTGCTGCACACTCCTGAGTTTTTTGACCACTGTGGCTTTGTTTACTTGTTTGTACATGCAGAATGGGGTGTGAGTGCTGCCCTGCAGTTCAGAGGTCCTTAAGTGCACCAAGAGGAAGATTAGATTATCCCAGAGGAATGCAGCGCTGCTCACATGGACACATACTCCTACACATGCTCTGTAGTTTGTGGACATTATCTGTCCTTCCATTTGAAAAAAACACATTTTGGTTCATTTGAGCATGTTTGATGACGAAAGAGACAGCCAGCATCTCATCAACCACAGCTGGGATACACTACACTCCTGCTCTCACTCCTGTTCCCCTTTCAGCTGATCTAATTACTTGATAAACCAGAGAGGTGTAATAGCATCAAAACTTTGTAACAAGTAACTGCAATGAAATGTCCCTGTTCAAACACATACACACACACACACACACACACACACACACACACACGTATATATATATCATATATTTTTGACTTTTTTAGTATTCTTCAAAAGATGTCTTTATTTTTGTGGATTTCTTTACCATGTAGGCATTTTAAGTCCTATATTTAACGATTTAACAATCAAATTGAAACTTGTATTTTTGTTGCCACATATATATATATTTATATATATATATATATATATATATACACACACACACACACACACACACACACACACACATTTAAAGCAATTCAAAAATAGTTTATTTTTTGTTTTGTTTTTTCTTGGACTGACACACAAGTATAATGCCTGTAGCAATTTTTTAGCAGAGCACAAGAAGCTCTGTTGTGTTTTCTTTTTGTGTTAATGTGGACTGCGTTGACCAAATGTGGAGGAGGATATCGTGTTCCTGTATAATATTTAATTTGCTCATTTAAAATGTGTAACAGAATCATCTATAGCCTGAGTGAAACTTCACAATTTTTTTGTATAAATTTTTATATCTTGTCACCAGTTATTTAATCTATGTATTTTTGATATATCTGCCTAAAAATGGAAAAGAAAACACATCATATTTTTAAAAGTTATAACAGAATTTCCTGTTAGAGCCTGCAGAATATCAGAAATTTCCAGTGAAAAATTATGCAGGAAGCCTGTATAATGAAGTCAACATCATAGACAGTTTAAATATTAAGTTTCAAGCCAAACTCAGATCACCAGATATTTAATACTTCATCCTGGTGGCTAACCATGAGTCAAAATGTAAACCCATAAACCTCCTTTTTGAAAAACATAGCACCTAAATCTATATTTAACCCTGTTTGTTCATTCAGACCTGTGATTAATTTTGTGCTGTTTTTGCCAAGATCAAATTGTATCTAGAAGGGAACAAACTGTGGCGTCACCAGCTGTTCACATTATGAAATGGTTAGCAAAAAAAACAAACAAAAACAAAATGCTAAAATCAACCACAAGGTGGCAGTCAAAGACCATTAATGCTACCATGATTTACAGGTCTATAGTTAAATCACACGGGTACTAAGAGTTGGTCAGACGTTACTCCATCTATCTATGTGTCCCGGTTTTGGTATTATTATAATCATAAATAATCCTTATTTGAATTTAATCAATATTCTTGGCTCAGTGTCTTTCTGCTTACTGCTACACAGAAACTAACTTACCTACTGACAGAATAAGAAATAAAAAGATGCTCATCACGACGTGGCTAACCTAGTTGTGTTTCGTTCTTTCCAGATTTCTGTCTGGAGAAGCTGACAAACGCGAAAGTGTGATTTGGGCTACTCCTGAAAGGAGCCTGAATGGACACCTTCCGGACATCTCGAAAGGTGTCTGAAACCACACTGGTTAGGCCTCGGCCAATATCACACGAAAGACGGTAAACTAGATATGTAACTTGATATTATTCGCAAAGAAAGAATACACATCATTTTCCTGTAAGGTCTGCAACAAAACACAAAACGAGTGGAGATGCCGGGGATTGAACCCGGGGCCTCATACATGCAAAGCATGCGCTCTACCACTGAGCTACATCCCCTGTTGAAGTAATCAGCACTACAGTAATCTTAAGAACTTCTCTACCGTACGACAGCGCCACTGTCTGAGAGGATATGATGTCGAACAAGTTATTTTTGTTGTGTTATGACTTGAGTGCGAGTTATGTCATTTGTAGACACGTCTCCTGCCTGACCATATGACGTAACTCCTTTTGTAACACTTGAGTGCATTTACTACCTGCTATAAAACTATGAAAAATATTCACAGGTTACTGATAAAGGGGCCTTTTATTTAATTATTTTACTTACTACTGATTTCTACCACAAGAGTTGAGTTGACAGCAATATTAGTAAATGGAAAAATGAATGATTGGGTCAGTTACTCTTTTTTTTTTAATCTGATTTTTTTCTTGGTGCTATTTTTTTGTCCCCTGGTTATGTTTTGATTTCAGTCAGTGAACACATCCATCTGAACAAAAGGCTCCTCCTTTTCGGACACCAACAGAAACACAAATAACAAACTGATGAGTGTGACTGACAGACAGAAAATCCCTAAATTTAACACCGATATCTCAAAGATACACTGAGCCTGAAATCTATTCCTCGTCCCCCAAGGTACCCTCATCCTTTGGGAATTTTAAAATAGCTCCCATCATTAAGTTTCATAATATCCTCTGGTGGCTGCTGTCTCCCCCCCACCTCAGAAGAGCACAGCCTGTTCTCGCTCGTGAAGTGTTTATCAGGCATCCACTCTTGCCAAGGACACTGCCTTCAGACCCCATTTGCTCTAGCCTTGTAGGGACAGAACCATCACGGGCTGCACACATGACATGAGTGATATTGGGGTGGCTGAAGAAGAGGAGACAGAGGGTGAGCGACTGATGCCTTCCTGCCTGTCAGCTGAAACAGTCTGGGGACGGCAGAGGGATCTCCCAGGCAGAGGAGGGACATCTGCTGTTAAGTGAATTTGGAAAGTTGACAATGAGTAGCATGTTGCCTGTGCCGTGCAATAGGGAGTGGTAGACAAATGTTGTGTGATGAGAGGTTATCTGGGGTCGATAAAGTGTTGCATGTACAGATGTGCAGTACATAAGTTCTTTTTATCTTAAGACAGAGACTTACTTCATCTTGGACTTTCAGATATTTTTTGTACATGTGTTTTGAATCCCTGCCAATCTAATATGCACAAATGCCAAAATTAATGCCACAAAGGGGGCATTAAGCCTCTCATCTAACTAACTGTAAGAAAACAATTACATTGAACTTCTCCAAAAAAACAGCTCTTTTGTAGGTAGCCCTATCATTGCATTATATGACATTTAATTTTCATGGGGTAATTTAAGGTTATAGTATCACACGGTGCACCTTGTATCTTCAGGGGCTACAGTCTTATCATAAGCAAGCAGTCAGCAGTGCAAGAGCAGAGAGGCCCGAGAGGAGAAAGAACACCATAACACCATCGGTGCAGCCAGCCAAACTCACGAGAAATTGGTGAGCAATTAAATGTTGAAAGTGTACTATTTCAACCACATAACAGCTGTTCACTGCCATGAAGTGAACAAAGGAGATAACTGGACATGTTATTTTTGTTTCCTATCAAGTTCAGCTATCACAACAGACAGACACTTGTATCCTTACAAAACACACCACAATCTGCTTCTTACTGTGTGTTTTAATCACCAACATGACAACAAGGAGGGATCTTTGACTCATCAGCCTTTTCACTGCACCTCTGAGTTTACTCACAAACAAAACAGCCATATTTAGAGTAGCAGGTCTGACTTGATTTCCATGTCTGGGTCAGGCGTGCCGGTCATGCCAAAGACCAGGTGAAAAAGAATTATACATCCCAACAATGAGCAAGAGAGAGCGAAAGAGAGAAACATACACTCAGCTTTGACCTTTCACCTGGTTCTCCAGACAGCTTGGGAAACTGTGGGAAACGTGTTACGACAGGCAACTGCAGTGAAAACCACAGCGTGGATTAAGGACTTTTTTTTTAAAGGACAGACAGTTTTAAACAAAAGGAGACCCAAAGTTCCAGTTCTTTGTACTTACAGTTGCTGTAAATATCTTGACATGTATTTATTGTCTATTAATACTCTAGCTTCTGGCATAGCAGCACACCATACTTCAACAGGTCTGTGATGTCTCCTGATTAAATTCAGAGCACAAACATTAACAAAAGCATAGATGTACAGACAGTTCTTACAAAAGTTTGTGTTTATTGGGTCAGTGGCATGAACATCATTGTCACTGCAGGGTAAATGTGTGAGCGTGTGTGTGTGCTGGATTGAGTTGCACCTGGTAACCTTATAGGCCGAAACCTTATCGACTTGACTTTGGAAAGCTCATACTAAACTCATGCTATCGATTCTCACCTGTGTTTCAATAACATGTAAATGGCTACCCCAGAAAGACAAAAAAAATGTGCTAATGACAACTGGAGCAGGCATCTAGACATAGGTGTGGTTTATTTTGTTTGCTGTAATCACCATTTGAGTTTGCATTCACGTCACACACCCTGGCTCCATCATTTACATTCTTATGCACTCAAGAAAAGGACATTTGAGGACTCCTTTATACTCTGCCTTTAAATTAAGTAACAACAGTTTCATGTAGTGTACATTATTCTTTCACAAGGTCTTAGGGTCAAATGTAACATGCATTGTATCTTTAATTATATTTATTTAAAATTACATTCTATATTTGATTAAACGAGAGTATTTACTTGTTCAGCCTTTTTATTTCAGCTGTAAAAAAATCAGATAAAAAATGACCACAACAGTTCCTGTTGAGCTGGGTTTAGCTGATATTGAGGACATAGGACTCCTTGTGCATTATGGGTAAAAAAAATAGCCAGTCCAAGTGAAGGACAGAGGACCGAGTTCCAGTTTGCAAAAGACGTGACTTTGAGTGGATGATGCCAACAGAAGAAAGCTGAGAACACTATTATGTAAAATGCTATGTGGTTTTCATTAGCAAATCACAATACAGAACTTTCTTTCACTTTAAGAGATTCCCACATCCATGAACTCATGCACAGTTACCCAGACAGTCACCAGTCTCAGTCATCTGCAACAATAAAAAGCAGTAAAAACTCTGGAAGATTTGCAGACTGCTAGGAGTAGCAGCCCACCAACAGGGGTTTGCAAAATTTTTAAAAAGCTCATTGGCTACTCAAATGCTGCAATCCAAAAACGTTGATATGATTGGCTGGTAAAGGACAAGGAAGCACATTTAGGTCCTCCCTATCAAGGCGGAGTGAAAAGATATGCTGAGGGGGGCGGGCGAAGAGGTACTATTTACATATAAAATTCAAAGTAATATCAGCAACATCATTAGACAAGACAAAAAATTGTTTTTTCTCCATTTGGTAATTGGGATCATTGAAGCTTGAATTGGCATTCTCTGCTGTCCTAATGTTGAAATCTATTTTTTTTTATTTTAGTACAATACCTGAGTTTAAAAAAACAAAACAAACTACCATGGCATCACGCGATTTAATTTGAGTAATTTTAATTTTGAGTTCTATTAATATATTCTCAAATATTTGCTCTTTATTGTGTCCCAGCTTCATCCAGGATGTGACATAACATTTTTTGTTGCAGTACCTTCTGTCCTATATTCTGAAGTTCAACTAATGCAATAAAGCATCACACACTGACAATTTAATCACTTTGCTGTCAGCAGATTTTCATCTTCTCGTCGTCCACTGAGCTATTTAATCAGACTCTTGGTCCGTTTATCATCCCTCTGTGATGCTTTGTCACAGGAGAGCTGTTGAAAATGGACGCTGATCCCAGATCTGCTTCGGCTCCCATCTGGGCTCAGACTCGCCGCTCATTCTGCCCAGCCCCCACCCTGTTACCTAGGAGGATCGGCTCGTGGCGGGTGTAATATTCTGATTGGCCAGTTTGGTCCAAGTGGGCGGGAGAAGGGGCGTGTCGGAGAGTGTTGTGATCTCACAATCAGCTGTTTTGTACGTTCTACATTCTGATCCAAGGATCAGCTGGAGGCAGCAATAAACAGAAAAAATCTGCATCAGAGAAATTAGAGGGGAGGAGGAAAAAAGCTGCAGATGTTATGATCTGAAAACATCAGTGTAACATTTTTACACGAAGCTCTTCTTCTGAGAAGAAAGCCTTTTATTTTTGTATTGTGGTGTTTTAACTACCTCACATAAAGGCTATCTAAAGCTATGCTTTAAGAGTTGTCATTTCTACTGTGTGTGAGATCTCGTTTACAACTTGAATAACACTTCAAAGGCAGGTAAGTTGCGTTTTTTTCTCTTTAAATCTACTTATTGTGTCATACTGTGTGCTTTTCAGAGGTACCCAACCGCATCTTTGCATTCATCGTGTTTATCCACAAGACAATATCCACATATATTTATCTGATTAAATCCTAGAAAAATGGTATTGTAACGGAGTTACATTGCTTTGTCTGTTAGTGACACACTGGATATCGTGGGCTGTCTGTGACCGCTGTGGGTTAAAACTGGTGATGGTCTATTATTAGGACATGAATAGATATGAGAGCAGTATCGCGGCCTGAATAAAAGGCTTAAACGGGTCGATTCGACGTCCTGCATTCAGGAAAATGACACCAGGCTGCATACGGCGAATTGCACCGAATGCTGTTGTGGAGATCATGGCGGATGTTGGTGCTTTATGTTGCCGGGGAACCTTTCAGAATGCATTTATTTTTTATGCAAATAACCATAACTTATTAAATGATCATAAGTCCACCCAGTCGATGCGTTTTCGTGCAGCGTCGTTGAGCCACAGCTGTCATTGCTATGACCCTTCAGCTGCAGAGCTTACACGGATAATTCATGTTTAACCTGGATAACCTACACAGAAAGTCGTGTCATCTCCAGTTTGTCGACGATCGAAAGACGAAATCGAGGTTTAATTCATCTGGAAACATTAAGTGCATCTCTATGTTTTAAAATGTAAACATAATCGCTGTTGGCAGCATTTTTTTTCCATAGTTCACACGGTAAACATCGACAACAGCAGGCGTTCATGTATGAATTGCTGTGGACACAGTGTTGCAAAACGAAGATTAGAAATGGAAGTCTATGTAGGTCGAAGATACACGGTTATTTTTTTTTTTTAAAAAAGCTGCATTTTGCGATGTTTGCTCTACAGACTTATTTTCTCTCTCCCTCTCTCTTTCTCTCTCTCTCTCTTCTATCCGGTCGGAAAATAGGGTGAGTGGAGCCTCTCTGTCAGCTTCAGTGACGAGATGTGACGTCACATATGCCTTTTTTTTTTAGTTTTGGAAGCTCCGCCCATTCAGTTCATTCCCTACTACTTAAAAAGCTCACTGCCAAAAGAAAGAATACTAACTCAAGGAGCTTTATGTAACCTTTCTGTACTATTTATTCCTTTCATATTTCAGCTGTAATGTTTGATTTGGTGTTGTGTGAAGAAAAAATAAATGCCAAAAAAGTATGTCACAGCCTCTATATTTAACTCATGATAATATGAATGTTGTTCCGTTTTGCAGCCTGTTTGCCATATTCCCATAATTTTAGGTTTAACCTTAATTTAAACTGTTTTTGTTCCTGTTGAAGGTTTTAGAAAGACATTTTTAAATGCAACACTTCTACTCAAATCAATTACTATTTCAAATACAACAGAAATACTCAGCCCTGGACACCCACAAATTATCAGTTACATAGTACGTGGGTATCAGCAAGTCATTTACTACTAAAAATAAGCAAGAGTGGAGGAACCACAGGAGAGGAAGTGCATAGGACCAAACATAATATCAAAAATCATTATAAAAGCATCTTCTGGACTTCCAGACTTCCACTCGTCAGATAGTCACTACATTTTCCTGAGAAAATTATTTAGCATCAAGCAATATTTATTTTTAAAAATGCTTGGCTTTTAATTCCATATAATGTACTTTTTATTATAACTTTATCATTAATAATAATAATAAAAAGTCATGTCAGTGTCTTTTATTTGCTCCCTACTGCCAGTATCAGTGGCTATATTTACACTGTTCAGATAGTTCTAAATGAGCTCTTACAAGCACCAAACTGATAAAAACTGCTTCATCAGGGGAAGTTATGGACATAGTCATCACTAAGTGTCTATGTGGGTTGTGTATATATTTGTTTGACCTCAAACATTGCAGCATGTAGGGCTTCTCACAAATCAAGAACCAAAATGGGGGAAAAAGATGAATTTAATTGTCACGGTGTCATGACTTAAGTCTGTGTTAGTCCAGGAATGCTTTAAACTAGTAACAGTGTTAAGTATGGGCAGCAGCTCTTAAATGGAATGTAACCTCCCTTTACAAAATCTATAAAATGTTAAGAAATATTTAGAAAATGGAAGATTTATATGTCTTCTCTTATTGTTCCCAGTCAACACTGTGATTCTTCAAATGAGACACACACAAAAAAAGAAAAACTGTCAGTATTCAGTGTATGCATTTTTGTCTCCGTATTTGTTTCATATTAAAAAAGGTTGATTTATTGATTTATTAATTGATTCAGTACATGAGCCACTAAGATAAAATTAGGCTATGGATAAAATGGGTAAATGATTAAGATAGGTTATCATTTGACTGTAAACCTCTACAACATAAAAAGTGGTGTCCAAGTAACAACTACATGCATTAATAGATGTGGGGAAAAACCTGTTTAACAAAGCTAAGAGGTATTTAAAGTGTATCAGCACTTAATAGAGGTACTGGGAGTGGTGTTTGCACTCTACACATTAAGTTTTTTTTGTGCAGTCACAGAGTAAGTGCATAAAATGTGGCCTTTGAACATGTAAAATGTTGCCAAATTAGTTGTGACTGTTAAACATTACATCATCATGTTCTCATGTGGTCAAGAACTTGTACTTTGCTCCAGCAGCTGCTGTCACAATGAGTCTGGCTTTCTTTGCATTATGACATGTGCACAGTCACTGTTTGAGTCTGTGTCTATACATTACCTCCTTTCACCTCCTCCTCCTATTTCTCCTCTCTGGCATGTCCATCTGTCCTGAGACTGTGCCTATTGGTTGTCTGGATCTACTGGGGGAAGGGAGATTTGCTATTGTTCACCAGCTCCTTGCTTGCTGACTAACCAGTGAACTCTTTTCATAACTCACTCCTCCTTCAAATCCTCTTGTATTATGCTTGACCTCAGAAGAAATCTGCCAATGTATTTCACAGTATGTCATCATAATGTGAATGCTAAGAAACTGTTTTAAGCTGAAATCTCATAAGTTAGGTTTTTGGTACTGGATTAAAGGAGTTTAATTTAAAATTGATTGAATTAATATGTACATATGGACCAGGGTTTATTGGATAACAGAAAGCTTCAGGATTTTTAAGCATGTTTTGGCCTACAGCCTAACTAACAAATAATATTAATGATAACAATAACTAACTAACCTTTATCATAAATATAAATGCAAATCAAATAGCTTCAAACTTGTTAAAAACTTTAACTATCTATTGCCTCCATAGACATAAATGTATAGATGTGTGTCAATGATGAGGTGAATCAAATTTGGCTGAAGTGAATTAGAATTTTTTTTGACTCTGTTAGTATTTTGAGACAAGTAAATAAATGTCATTTTAAATCTCTTCTTGCATTAAACACAACCAGCTCTGAAACAGAGAAGCTTCTAGAAATACACGTGTAATTTTGTCTTTAAAACTATCCAGGGTGTACTTTGCCTCTTGCCTGATATCTACCCTCACCCTTCCAACAAAACAAAAAAAAGAAAAAGAAGAAGAAATATGTGCAACCTTCAACTGTAGCAACAAGGAATGTGTATTTCTTAGAGAGCAGATTCTGCTCTTAGATATATAGTGTATTTATTGATAAAAAAATTACAAGACTCATAAAAGCTCATAAAAAATAACAAGAACTTGACAGTTTTTCATTGCATACAGGTTTTAGGTTCTGAACTGATGCATCTAGTGGGGTGGCACTTACCACATACATTGCTCAATCTTGTTATCCAGTGTACTCTGACTAAGCTGTTGAAATGTACCCAAATAAGTTACTTCCCTTTTTTTAATGTTATTTATTTAAAAAATATGTGACATCAAAGCATCTCATCTTTCCATCACAACTAATAAGATGCTATGTTTTTATCTCTCTTTGTGTCCAGGCCTTTGTTCCAAACCAAGTGAAACCTTACATTTGCACTACAGAAGCCTATCGACTCCTGTTTGTCACACCCAAGATCAAGCAAGAGGCTTCAAGTGGAAACAAGGAAAATCCGGCAAAGAGCAGCATTAAACAACTAATACATTGAAAAAAAAATCAAAAAGGCAGCTACAGCTTTTTCTTTGTGAATTTAACATCAGTAAGCAGCTATGTTTCAGCGTCTTAGCAACCTGTTGTTTGGGGAGGTGGAAGAGGTGGCAGCTGAGCTGAAGGGACCCAATCCATGTGTGACGGAGGCCGATGAGGAGGGGTGGATGCTCGTCAACCTGCCTGGTGAGTCAGAGGGCAAGGGGTTAAGATGTAGGGGTTGGTGTGTCAGCTTTATGCCACTGTGAGAAATAGTCCTCTTGTGTATTACGTAGTGAGATATACTTGCATGCCCCGATGCATGTGTGTAATTCTAACTCACATTTGAAGTGTAGGAGTAGGGATGGGGAAGATGGAGTGGGGTGAAGAATCAGTCGAGGCGTGGTACAACTACACTGGTGCTCATCTACATGGCTGCTTTGCCAAAAGTGCTGTCTATCAATTGATGGAAGCACTTAAATATCTTTCAACACACATCTCCTCCCACTTTGTTTATGATTTGATCATGACAAAGGTAATTACTCAGTATGATAAATTTGTTTTGATGCTTGTTCCTGCCTCCTCCAAGTAGAATCAAGACAAACATTATGTCGATGACATAATCACAACCTCAGAGGGTCAACATAACTAATGATGTGACTCTTTTATGTTTTGTGTTTCCTTGCCTCCTCTTCTTCCTCTCCCTCAATTTTTTTCAAATACCCTTACATCCCCCACACCGGTATGTGTGCGCGTGCGTATGTGATCCCTTCAAAATAACCCTCTTTGTCTTGCATGGCTTTTTGTAAAATCTGCCACATTTGCAAAAAAAAAAAAAAAATTGCAATGTCTCCTTCCCATCTGAAAAATCTGTCTTTACTGGCTTTCCCATCACTCATGTCATCCCTGCAATGCGCTCAGAAGAAGCTGACTGCATGATGCAAGCGGAGGATGAGTCGGGAACTCCATTCCCAGACAGTAACTTATCAGATCACCAAAACACACGCACAAGGACTGAATGCCTTGGTCCCACTCCTCACCCACCTCACAAACGTCGCAAGACACATAAAGGTCGGACAAGGGGCGCAGTAGCATCATCTGATACTCAGTCTTGCCCCAACACTAGCCCACTACACTTAGGTGCTACTACATCCACGACCCTGCCAAGACGGGCTAGACTGTCAACAATCTCTTCCACCCCGTCAATGTCCCCAGGCTCTGGCAGTGAGTGTGAGGGCAGTGGGGCTACCAGTAGGGCAGGCTCAGAAAGGGGCTGCATGGATGAGAGTTGGTTTGTCACCCCTCCCCCCTGTTTCACTGCAGAGGGAGCCACAGCTGAGGCCAGCCCCATGGAAGACCTTCTTATAGAGCACCCTAGCATGTCTGTGTACGTCTCCCCGAACAACCTGTCCATGGTCTCCAACAGCAACCTGTCTGTGGTGGGAGAGGAAAGCATCGTCAGTCTGGCAAGCAGTGTGAGGTGAGACGTTTGCATCTATGCTGCACCTATCTTCCACCTGCTTCAACATAACCATCAATAATCTCACCCTTTTTCTCCCGTTTTGGCAGCAGAGTGACTGAACCAGCTGCTCCCCCGGCTACTCGCAGCTCCATGCCCACCAGGGTGAGCCGTGGAGCTGCTGCCCAGGCTGGAGCTCTGGCCAAGGTCACCCAAGTGACCAGAATCCAGCGCTGCAAAGCCCGCAAGGAGAGGCGCCATCTAAGCCGCAACCACATCCAACGCCAAAACCGCACGAGGGAACAGGTCCCTCGCCGCGCAGCCCATGCCAGAAACACCTTCCTTCACCAGCCCAGCAAGCGTAACTTCTGTCACTAAACTCCCCTGCAACCAGGGAGCATTGTTTACTCTGAGGGCATTAGTATTGCATACTCAACTCAAAAGAATGACATCATCAAATATGGCCACCAACAACATATTTGTTTTCATTTCTGCATATTATATCATATTTCACCCACACAGGTGAATGTCTTTTTTTCTTTTAACATTAAGCTAATAAATGATGTCTCATTCTGCTGTTATGAAGCAGTTGCTTGTAGTAGATCAGTGTAGACTTATATAATGGCCAACTTATTATCCATTGCAGTATCCAAAAACAAACAAACAAAAAAAAAGGCTCCATAAAATTTCTTGAAGTGATATGTAGTTTTAGCAATGCCTGAAAAATAACAAAAGTTGAGTTCTACTAATTTTCACTCATATTCATGGCATGTTATTATCAAACTCATTCATGCATTAAACTTCTACTCTGTTCATTTTTAAAGATAATGACAATAACCTTTTTTTTCTTTTTCCTGGTGGAAACGATGCAACACAGAGACAAGTTAAGCCTTAGCATTATTTTACGGTAAAAGCAGGTCATCACATCTTCAGAGCTTTATATTGTAGGAGATTTTATCAATATTATTTTTGTTCCAAAGACGTGGAAGAAATCATGTGTGGCAAATGTGTGAGAAAAATTGGCAGACATTAGTTTCTATCTCTGGTTTTCACCAACATTAAAAGTAGATGACAATACAAGATGAATCAACATATTTCACCAGAGGAAGTAACGTGGTGAAATTTCTCTCCTCTGTCTCTGAAGGATTCGCGGCAAGTAGAAGATGGCGAGAGCATGTGCAAAACAGACTGAAGAGTAAATGAAATGACATGATGAATTGGAATTGAGTAGCATTAGGAAAGTGTAATGTAACCCCTCCTCCAGACAACCTTTGGCTAAACAGGAATCTATAAACCATGGGTACAAGGATAAGGATGCAGAGAAAGGATGCAGGGCTTGTCTTTGGGTTACAGGGTGTGGAAGGTTATAGTAAGTGCAACGCAGTAACGGTGGCAACTCTTTATTTTGTTTTGTTACATTGTTTTGAACTAATTTTTTCTTGTAAAATACAACTATTTTAGTCTCTTTTTTGCAGCGCTCCACCAAGAGAGAATTTTTTGACTGTTCCTGGTCAGATGAAAAGATTTGGCTTTAAAAGTCAACAGGTAAACTTCCTGTGGACCATAAACAGTATGAGGAACATTAGTTATGTTTTTTTAATAATAATAATTATTATTATTCATATTCCCAGCACTCATCAGTCATGCTGTGCTCTTTCATTATCCATGTGCTCACCAAGTGTGTATGGTCATCACACAGTTCTTTTTAACTGAAAATCTTCACTGGAGACATCTGTTTGGAGAAATGGGAGCAACTGTTTCCTTAATGCCTCACAGCAAACACTTTCTCCCAATTCTGTACTCTCATGGGCATGAAATGCGTCACTGGCATCTATTCCATGGTTGTCTGTGTCTTTGCTGTTAGCACATCCAGCTCAGATAGTGTCCACTTCAAAGAACTGGCTTACTGATATGTATTCAACAACAATAGTAAACAATGGTGCTGAAATGTATACTAATGTTTGTAAATTATTTGAAATATGGATGTAAGTGTGCACTGTCATATATTTTGTGAGTCAATGTGTTAGAGGCGTGCTGTGGGGTTGTATTCTCGTTTTTCTTTTGTGATTTTTTTTCTTCTTTTCTTTTCAAATCCTGATTGTGTGTGTGAGAAGGTGAAATGCTAGAACTAGTGAAAAAAAAATTTGTTGCTCTTTTATTTGTCTTGTAAATATTACAGGAAAAAAAAAACAATTTATAAAGCTCTGTTAGATGTCAAAGCCTCTCAGGATGAGTCCACAGCATTGTGTCCAGTGGGACTGATGAGAATGCACTCTCTGCCTCAGATATGTACTCTTTTTCCATCCTACATGCTATTTCGGCAGCTGAGAATGGCATTTTTACCCCAACTTCCATCTTGTGGCATCAAGATGCTCAACAAAAGCAACATTAGGTTCAGAGTTGATGTGCCATAGGCAAACACTGCCCTCCTAAGGGTCCACTTAGCACAGCACTTGCTGCAGAAATGCCAGTGAAGCTATAGTACAATAACACATTTCAAAAACATCACTACTGGTACGTTTAAAAGACAGATTTTTTTTTTCTGGGTTCATTTCATATTGTTTGTTTATTGGTTTGTTTTGGTCAGCTGAATGAGTGGGATTAGTCTTCTTTTATTCATATGAAATAAAAAAATTTCCACTGGTAATCTGGTGAATGATAAATTTTACCCCAAATGCTATTTTTCACAGATTTTTTTCTTTTTCTTTTTTAAGGTAACTATGATATATCCAGTCAAACCTTTAAATGTGGGGCAAAGATCTGAGGTGATCATTTAAGCGTGCAAACACAGACTTATAGATGAAGGAAACTCTTCCGGGGCTTTTTATTTGAAATAAATGTGCCTCAGAGGTTGAATTTGTTTATATGTTTGGGAAAAGAAGCATGTACTAATTAAAAACAGGGTAATCATAAGAAATTGCAAAACAATGTGTGTGTGGATGTGTTCAAAATATCATAATGTACTTCTGTTGAAAACATGCTATGTTCTCTTCTTTTTTCCTTTTGTTTGTCATGATCATGCAAAAATCAAACATGTTTTTGCTGTGACGTGTTTGATTATTGAAAACTGCAGATTTTGAAAGTGGAAGAGACCCAAAACCGGGGAGATGGACTGGTCACCCAGTGTGTCACAGTGTGCTTGATGAATATGGGTGAGGAAAACATGAGGCATGAGACAAATAGTTTCTATTTATAAAAACAAATGAAATGTCTTACAAAAAAAACAACAAAAAACAGTAGAAATGCTTGTATTTTCTCATGTAGTTATAAGACAAGATGTTAAAAAATAGTGTGTTTTAAGCAAGAGATATTGAATGTCTGAGGGGTTTCTTATGTTTTTTTCTTGTGCCCTGAAACGATGGCAGCTTAAAAAGACTGGTTTTCACCCATGTTATATCTGAAATAGTCCACCATTCCCCATAGATATATATATATATATATATATATATATATATATATATATATATATATATATATATATATATATATATA
>JAOWBL010000022.1:9550929-9564584 GCA_028564865.1 Zenarchopterus dispar
GGCAAAAGCTCCTTTGACAGAAAACAGAATTTTAAAATAGTCCCCCATCTCCGCTCTGTCTCTCTATCTATCTATCTATCTATCTATATATATATATATATATATATATAAACCTGGTGTGAGAAGACTTTTCTTATAGTTAGATTGCTAAGCTGTAATTGCTCTAGTACTGTGTTATTATCATGTTGCAGATGCTTCAGTTGTTAACAGGCAAATTAAGAGCACCAAATAACTGATCAGTATATGTTGACTATGCTGAAAGTCTTGACAATGATCAATTTGGTAAAATAATCCCTTAGAAAGTAGGAGTCTGTTGAAAGTGAACATAATCTTTGATTTCACTAGGATGCCATGGAAGGATGTGGTTGCCATGGCAGCAGATGTGGCCAGAAATGGATTCAATGTTACTCATGATTTAGGTAAGGGAACTGCTGCTCAAATCACTAAAGAAGCCACTGTCTGCCTGTGGATAAAAAGAGAACAGTGTTGTCACTCAATTTGCATGTTGCTTCCAAATAAGAAAACCAGGAGGCATGAAAGACTTTAACTCTGTCTCATTTGCCTTTCCTGTCACTCCACAGCTGAAGCTCTGTCTAAAGTTAAGGACCAAAACATGTCTGATGCATTTCGGAATTTGTTCCTCCCCAACGGCCATGCTCCTCTTTCTGGATTATTCACCCAGCGCCCTGATTTAGCAGCTGTCTTGGATGCTGTCGCAGTTAAAGGGATATCAGAGTTCTACACTGGGAATATTGCACAGGAAATGGCAGCTGCTGTAAGGATCTCTTTTCATTTTTACCTCTGTAAAATAAGTATTCATCATTTTTTCATTGTTTCTGGCTTAAGTTACTTTTATCCCCCATGCACTAAGTCCAGTTTAACTTTAACTTGAGCTCTTGATATATTGGTGAAGTACTACTTTTACAGTGTTATATAGTGATTTAGCAAATATTCAATGTTAATTCAATCCATCCATTTTCTATACCCGCTGAATCCATTTCTGGGTCATGGGGGCAATGTTAATTCTTTATTTAAAAAATACAATGTTTATTGGTAATATTATAATCTAAAGAAGAAAAGTTGAAAATTTGGAGGATAATTTGAAAATAAATTGTGTTAACATGCAGTTTATCACATACAAAATTTTTCATTGCAATATGTGTCTTTTGCATATACTTTAAAAAAAAAAATTTTAAGAAACACAGAACATGGTCTCACACACGCACACACACACACACACACACACACACACACACACACACACACACACACACACATCTACATTCAATATTGCACATAGCCCAATATTATACAGTGCATAATGACATTATGACAATGCAAGGTTGGCAGCATTTAGACAGTTTACAGTGATGGGGAAGAAACACAGTGATGTTCTTCCTAAGGAACCTAAGAAAGTAAAGTCTGTGCTGGACCTTCCTCACCAATTCAGCCTCATATTAGGTCCTCCATCATAACAACTTCCAGAAAATGGAAGTCTGAGACCCTCTTTACATCGTTCCTGTTTATGAGTCATGGCTGAGTGGCAGTCTTTTTCCTTCTTTGGTATATACTTCTTATAGTACATAGTTTGAAAGTACATACTGAGATGCTGCAAAGCTGCCCCTGTTTTTCTTTTTTTGTGTGCTGAAATTGTGTAACTTCTGTATGGAAAGGACTGGTGTTAGAACACAGCTAATAATGCATATTTAAATTCAAACAGTGGATAAACCTTGTTTCTTGTCAACAGCCTTGAAAAAACTATCCTTACTTGGAAGTTGACAAGATTGGTTCCTTGTGTTTGTTACATATAAAACCTTGATCATTTGAATCAAAATTTAGAGACTATCAACGGCGCTGAGTTGGTTTTGACTGGTTCTTTCACTGATGAAATATCTTCCAACGTATTAAAAAAATCGCACCTATGTCTCTAATAGATACAAGCAAGAGGTGGCGTACTCACAGAGGAGGACTTTGGAAATTACAGCACGGTCCTACAAAAGCCAGCAGAGATCACCTATCAGGGTAAGTACCTGATCATCTCTGATTCATGTCAGAGCTGTTAGAGAAACTTTCTAAACATCTGCATAAAACTGACAACCGCATGACCCAGTGTTTCTTCTTTGCTTCTAGGATGTATTTAACAGTCAAATATGTACTCATCACCTTATCAAATGTGGAAATAGTGCATAGCTTAATTCTTTGCTCATGTTGGTGTGAGCTGTTGTTGATCCAGAAATACAAGTTCAATAGATATTACACACTTCCTATAATGGTGTATAAATGTTCTTTTTGTATTGTTTACTTTGTCCACCTGGGTTATCAAAAGATTTTCCAGCGTTTTTTGTTAATGACAGCTATATGTAGTTTATTTTGAATTGTATCCTTATTGTACTACTGTAAATATTCTTTGTTTCACTGTAGACTTGAAAAAGCATCAGCTTTGTAAAGTTTTGTAACTTTACTTGTGTTACACTACAGCATTAATTTAATTTTTTAGATCTTCCATCTCATGATTTGTTGGTGTTTCTGAAGGACATCATGTGATGGTGGCCCCAGCGCCACATGCAGGCGTTGCCTTGATCTCTGCACTCAATATCCTTGAAGGCTACAACATCACCAGCCAGATCCCCAGGAACAGCACCTACCACTGGATTGCAGAGGTAGGACCATACCTGCTTTACACCATTATCAGAATTTATTCATTTATTTGTATTTATTTATTTTCTGTTATTGTTTATTTATTAATTTTGTATTAATTTACCAGGCTGTGAAGATATCGCTGGCCCTTGTTAGTGGGCTGGGAGACCCCATGTATGACAACTCTGTCTCTGAAATTGTTGCCAAGTTGCTGAGGTAGAGATCACTTCTCTCTTCAAGAATTCTTGTCAATAATTATTAAATGTATAATGCATAATGAATCCATCCTAGTTCAGTAGGGAATCAACATTGAATCCTGCCTTTTGATTTCCATCTTCTAGTAAATCACAGGCCTCCCTACTCCGCCAGATGATCAATGACTCTCAGGCCTTCCCTGTCAGTCATTACACATCATCATTTACCTTGGAGGATGGTGCTGCAGCTGCGCAGGTCATGGTCATGGGGCCAGATGACCATATTGTATCAGTCATGAGGTATTTCATGTTTTAAGTAGAGGGCAAGTTTGTACCCAAATCCTGTAACCAGTTGAGAACTGATTACTGCTAAACCAAACCAATTTTATTTTTGTTTGTTTAGCTCACTAAATAAACCATTTGGCAGTGAGATAGTGACTCCTTCAGGGATCCTTTTGAATAGCCAGATCCTGGACTTCTCCTGGACTAATAAAACTCTGAACTCATCGCCAAACCCAGTAATCGCTATCCTCATATTTTTTTGAGTCCATTATTAAATGATTTCCAGTTGATGGATTTGTTTTAGCTTCTCCCGTGCGTCAGGGTTTTTGTTATCTTTTGCTGTAGCATAATAACCTCCAGCCTGGGAAGAGACCCATGTCCTTCTTGATGCCCACAGTGGTGAGGCCAGCTGTGGGGCTATGTGGCACCTACGTAGCTGTTGGATCTTCCAACGGACAGAAAGCTCTCAGTGGCATCACACAGGTTTTTTAATGACTTACCAACATTCATAATTAAAGTGGAAATAGTTTCATCTCATATTGTGAACATGCACTTCCAGTTTTCTTCTAAAAAAGTTTATTTATGTAGGCTGCTTTATTAAAATGTGCATCTTCTTGTGGTCCTGCACAGGTGCTGATGAATGTCCTGTCTTCACGTAAAAACATGAGTGACAGTTTAGCATATGGGAGACTCCACCCACAGCTGCAGCCCAACACCCTCCTAGTGGACTGTGAGTTCTAACTATTGCTCCCTCTGTTGTGCGCTTTTGGTCTGACATTGTCGTGAAATTGCAGACAAACGTATCAACACTAACGTTAACCACCTAGCCCAACACTCTTTTCCTGCTGTAATCGTGTAATGTTAACCTTGCAGATAACTACAGATAAAGAAAGATCTATTAATGCCTATTAATCTGCGATCCAATCGACTCCACAAATAGGGATATTCCTGCATCTGAAGTGTTAAAGCAGACAGATTCGGTGTGTTAGGTTTATTTGTGAAATGTGCATCTTTGTATTTACATTAACTCTGTGTAAACTCCTTTGAATGAGAGGAAAGGACGTGCCATCCGGAGTAATGTTTATTATTTGTTCATTCTTGTTTCGAACCTGACATCACCCTCTTTCTTTCTCTGTCCCATCTTCTCCTCCTCAGCTGAGTTTTTAGATAATGATATAAAGATACTGCAGGCCAAAGGGCACAAAGTGGAGAGGACCAATGTTCTTTCACTGGTGGAAGGCACACGGAGAACCAATGACCTCATCATCGGAGTAAAGGACCCCCGTAGTGCAGATGCCTCTGCCCTTACTATGTCCAACCTGCCTTAGAGCACCCCTCTTTCCAATACTTGCATAAAATATTGCAGGAGTAAGTCTAAAAGGTTGTTAATGACGTAAGTAAGGAGGATTCTGATCAACTATAGCATGTACACTCAGCAGAATTTCACATCAAAGTATTGTTGTTTGTGTGGGAAAAAGTCAGCCAAAAGATGTGCAGCCTCCACTGAGCTGATCTGGTAGGACCCTGATGAAGCTCATTTGAAATTAATGACTTGCTCACTCTTAATAATACAAAGTAGCACCACTCTACCTAACACCTATGGCACGCCTCTAGTACCATCCAGTCCCAGGTCACAATATGTTGAAAATCTGTATTTATTCCCTTAGTTGCTTCAGAGTCTGCTGCTTGTATTATGCAGCGAAAGGCATGGAAGTGTAAGGCAAATTCATAAATCAAGGAATGAAGAGATTAATGAACTATTGGTTTTACTTAATGTGCCAAAAAACTATAGGAGGAGGAATACAAATTTTGCTTGTCGTGTCATGGCTGCATGTGAACTTCTGAGAACGATGTTAAAGAGAGTTTAACTCTGGGTTTGGTCAGGAATTTGGAGTTGGATTGTGGAGATGTGCATGGATAATATGCAAGAATAAATATGAAAGCAGGCCAAGAAGCCATTATTTACAACACAGACATGGTTTGCAGTGCTTTTGAGCCGCCTTTCTGCTCTTCAGCTTTTCCACTGCATTTGACCATCACTCCAAATAACATGAAAGATTTGTGTAACAAGTTAAACTCGTGATTACAGCCTTGCTTTGTCAAATCTGATCACGACCGCTGTAAACTGAACACATTTGCTTTGCTGCTCTTTATATGGTGTGTAACTGTGGTTAGATATTGTTTGGTTTGGCACCTGGAGCTTTAACTATTGCGGTCACTCACTGACACCTTGGGATGATGTTACCACTAACCCATTATTGACACTAACATGTTAAACTTGCTTTTTCATCAAAATAATTTCATTATGTTTAAAAAGTTTTAAAACATCAGTCACTGTTTAGCAATTTATTTAACACCACACTGTTTTAAATTAAAGTTATTGCATGTTTTCGTTCTCCTTTTGAACTTGTGAAAGAAGGCTTTTGTTTTTTTAAAGAATCGGTTCACTTCTGAAAATAGTAGTTGAATTTTGAATTAATTTACTGTAATATGTATTTTTGTTTAAACATTTGTTTATACATTACATGTTATGTTATAGTGGTGCATTCAAGTTGTACATTTTAGAAAAGGATTTTAATTTTTTTTACTTTTCTGTACCTGTGCTGTTATTATCGTTTTATTTAAAGTAAGAACAAACAGCTTTTATAGACCATTGTGGTCATACAAATTTGCCAATCTCTTCTGATCAAATAGCCTCTTAATCTTATCTCCGTTGTTAGGTACCAGTGCAATATGACTGTTTATGCTTGTCTTCTTTAGAGTACTATGCCTTAAGGCACACATTTGCACAACACTTAATGGTTCATTCCTTTGTGGCTTACATCTTATTTTCATTACAATCAGCACTGTTTAAACCTAAAAAATAAAATGTTTGTACACATCCAAACAATGAAGTGTTTCATTTCCCTTTTTTCTCCATCCTTGTTTGTTTTCAGCTGTTCTTGAAATGTTACTTTTCTTAAAAAGCAATGTCAAGTGAACATCCATAACAGTAAAGACTTATTTTCATCAAATTTCACAAATGCGCCACAACAACTGCAAAAACCTGTATTTATGTTAGATTATTGTGATTCTTAGACTTACTTGTAGCTATTAAGAATTTTTTCAGTTTTGTATTTGTTGTAACTTCTAATAGGAAACACAAGGTTGATTTGTTTTTTTTTTCTTTTGTTTCAATAGCAGCTCCTATGATTTTGAACTAAACTTGAAAAATACATATTAAGGAGTTGCACTTACATCACATGTCGATATTTATGCTTTTCAGTAGAAGCTTTAATATGATAATCTATTACGTACATTTCAATCATAGGTTTGCATAAAATCTATGCTGACAAAAAAAAGGTCTATTTGGCATGTGTAAAGGATGAATTGAAGAGACCTATCTTTAGAAGTTTTATAATAATAATAATAACTTATTTTTTTTATAAGTGGTGGGTCGTAAATGCTACTTCCTTAATTTGAGCTTTATTGTGAAAACCACAACCGGAAATTGAAGATTTTTTCTTCTGCTAACTTGCCTTTTATGTTTTGTTAGCCAGTCTAGCAAGCAGATGTCCACCGGTAGAGTTTATTTTCAAATGATTATATGTGGTAAGACGATTGCTTCTATATTTTTATATTTACTTTATGTAATACATAGTGAGTTAAGATAGAAGAATTAGTAAGTTAAGACACTAAGCTAAAATACATTCGTGATTAAGCATCTCCTGTGCTAGCCAAGTAGCGTTAGCATTTGCTAACTGGAGCGTACGGTTAAACCAACAGGATCCGATTTCATTGTCCTTTATTGTGCCTCTACAAACGTGTAAATTGGGAATGTAAGTTTCATTTAAGTCTGCATAAATATGCATAGTGAAACAGGAACTGGGGGGAGACTGTTTGCCCCTTAGATTGTGCTCTTAGTGTATTAGCTTATGTTTGCAGTAAGGCCCGTGCAAGTGCTAGGCCAGTCATATTTAACCAAACTGACCACCGTTTATGACAACGATTTCATGCTGTCTGATATTGAAAGAAACGGCGCATTTAAAGTAATCCGATCACGCAAAAGGATATTTTGCAAGTTGTTTTTTTTTTTGTACAGATTTATTTTTAAAAGTCGAGCTCGCCGGTCGAAGTGATGTCACGTACAGGTGTTTTTAACTGTTCTTCACTGTCAAGACGTCATCATGTCGTGGTTATAGTTTTATAGAAATGAGTAAAGCATTTTATATTTGTATACATGGGTTTTATACATTTAGGAAATTTTTCATTTTTATCTTTTACTTGTCGAATATGAATAGTTGTGATGTTTTCACAGTAGTCTTTTCATGTTTGCAACACCATAATCTTAAGATTTTCTTGCCATCCATGCTTGTGTTAAATATGATTACAGCATGAAACAGTTCAAACGCCACTCCTAGCCAAAGGGGAGGATGGCACAACAACATACCCCACCTGAGAGTTCCCAGAAGACCGAGTACCTGAGGATTGATAATGAGTCAGACAGGGACTCTGCTGTTGGGGAGGATGCAGGAGAGGATGCTGACATTTGCCCTCAGTACAACATAACAGCAGACTATAACATCAAGGAGCAAGACCACATAGAAGAAAATGGTGGGGAGGGAGAAGATTTTACTGTCTTTGTTGCCTTTCAAGGTAACATGCAAGATGAGGACTTTGGTAAAAAACTTGACACTATCCTCAAAGGAATACCGAACATGCTTGATATGGGTACGTTATTTATTTATTTATTTATTTAACTTTCTCATGTTGGAAGAAGCTGTACAGTTGTTTGTTTTTTGTTTGTTAGTTTTGTTTTAATTTGTCTTGAAAAGAGGAAAAAAAAACAAGGTAGTGGAGTTGTGTACTGGTGGCAGCATTATAGATAAACTATTCACTTAGAGCTCAATAAGTGTATCTCATTTTATGTTTTAGTGTGAATTAGAGCAGATTTGTGCATTGACTGATAATATTGGGTATAGTTGGATGAAAGTATGACTATGCAGGCATCTCACCGATAATTAGTGCTATTCTGTGCTCCCCAGAAATTGATTAATTGGTTTGCACCTGGTCACAGCATTTTAATTTGAAAGATCGGTAGACAGACAGCCTGCCCCTGGCAGCATTTTTCACAATTCACGTTCCTGACTAGCCAGTAGGTTGGCTGGCCAGGAACATGTTGTGGTGGTTCGTATTGTCATGCAGCAACCTTGCCAGAAAGCATCTTGTCCTATGGCCAGTCCACTGTCTTTGATCAGAGTTGTGGACCATAATCTTTAATTTGATCTTGACATCACCTCTGAGCTGGAAGGCCACAGTATCAGGGACCTACACCCAATGGAGAGCTGGTTCATGTTCAGCTATGCTCAGATGAAGCTGCAGAGCAGAATGAGGACGCCTGCTATATTCAGTGTGTTGGAACTGGAGGCCCTTGGCCTGATGACTCAGTGTAGGTACAGCTGAATATGTAGTTCAGTTATTTGCCACAAAATACTTGCACATAAACATTTCCAGGGAATGATGTGTAACAATTATGCAATAATCACTGCCCTTTTCTTGTTTTATTAATTTTTACAAAGCTTAGGCAAAATATATTTTATTTACTTTGAAACTTAATATCGTGTTCTGTTCATTTTTCAATGTAAAAATAAAAACTGTTTTTTTTTTGTGCTTTCCACCTTAATATATAATATTCTATTAAGTTCAGCAAAGATATATGGTACAAGTTGAAGAGGGTGCACAAGTTTTACAAGTTATGCAAATGCTGATGTGAAACTGTTAATTTTTAGGAGCTGTTGTATATTTTATCAAAGTGTACGTCTATCTTATAATTGAGATCTTGTAACTGATTAAAGAGAGGGGGGTAAGAACTGTGTATTGTAATGGCAATATCCAACGTATACATTAAATGTCTTTCTCTCAGAATCTGAGAGGCTAAAGCCTCAGCGTGTGGAGCCATGGAACAGTGTGCGTGTTACCTTTAATATTCCTCGCGATGCTGCTGAGCGACTCAGACTGTTGGCCCAGAACAACCAGCAGCAGCTCAGAGACCTGGGGATTCTCTCTGTACAGATCGAAGGTAATAGTCAAGTGAAGTAACTTAACTTCAAGGCAGAATTTAAACCATTTGATAGTCTTTAAGTGAGACCTAAAGAATAAAACTTGCTGAAAATGCCATATGTGCTGATCATGAATAAAGTTAATTATTGTCCTCTCTCATGGTGTTAAGGGGAAGGAGCCATCAATGTGGCTGTGGGACCAAATAGAGGACAAGAGGTTAGAGTGAATGGACCAATTGGTGCACCTGGCCAAATGCGGATGGATGGTGGTTTTCCTGGACAGCCTGGTCCAGGTGCGAGTTTACTGAATGTACCAGATTTAAAAAAATTTTTTTTTTATTTTCGATAGTAGCTCTTTTGCTGTTATAGCCATTTGTAGTTAAAGACAAGGACCCCCCCCCCTTTTTAAAAAAATTTTTTTAAATTCTTGCAATCTTCATATACATGATCATTTATGATTAATCTGATTAAGTATTTAGTTTTGTAATGAATGCTGTTATTCAGTTATTTATAGATGGTAAAGTAATATGATTTTATAACCACAAGGAGGTGTAAGGATGGCTAATCCATCAATGGTTCCCCCTGGGCCTGGAATGGTTGGTCAGACAATGCTACCAGGCAGCAGTGGACAGATGCATCCTCGTGTACAGAGACCATCTTCTCAAACAGGTTCAGGCTTTATTTTGTGAATGCAAAATTATTCATGTTGGAAATTAAAAATGTTACAGTTTGAATAGAACATTAACATGTTATTTCTTACTCATAGATGTCATGGATCCAATGATGCCAGGTATGTCCATTCAGCAGCAGCCACTTCAACATCAACAGGCTGGTCCTCAGGGCTCAGGCCCTATGCCTCCTCAAGCTCCGCATCATATGCAAGCTCTGCAGGGTGGGAGGCCACTCAACCAGGCTGCACTGCAGCAGCTACAACAACAGCATCACCAACAGCAGCAGGCTCAGCAGCAAGCACAGCTCTCTCAACTTGCACCGAGACCTCCATTCAACCCTTCAGGTCAAATGCCTGTACCACCTGGATGGAATCAGTTACCCTCTGGTAACCCTCTGGTGGCCCAAGGGGGCCCTGCCTGGAGAAAACCTCCACCCCAAGCTCAAATGGTTCAACGTCCACCCTCCCTATCGACAGTTCAGACTCCCAATCATCCTCCACCTCCATATCCATTTGGCAGCCAGCAGGCTGGGCAGGTTTTCATGGGACAAGGACAGTTACAGCAGCAACAGCAGGGAGGAATGGGTCAGTTTGCTGCTCCCCAACCTAAAGGTCAACAGGCTGGCCCTGGTGGTGTCACAGGACCACCCAGACCCCAACCACCTCTTCCACAGACATCTGGGCCACAGGGCAACCTCACTGCCAAGTCCCCCGGATCATCCTCATCTCCATTTCAACAGGGATCTCCAGGGACACCTCCAATGATGGCTCAGAGACCGACAACTCCACAGGGTTTCCCCCAGGGTGTTGGTTCACCAGGAAGAGCAGCCCTTGGCCAACAGGGTAACATGCAGCAAGGATTCATGGGAATGCCTCAGCATGGGCAACCTGGGGCCCAAATTCACCCGGGTGAGTAATTATTTGGAATGATCATTTCTTAGAGTTAAATGCCTATGTAAAAAAACAAAACAAAAAAAAACAAGTTGGTTGTTGCAAAACAGTAAATCTAAAATAAAAGGTTTTGTACTTGATGTCAAAAAAGGAGAAAAAAAATAAATAATCACTGATTACAGGCATGGCAAAGCGTCCTATGGGCTTTCCAACACCAAACTTTGTTCAAGGTCAGGTGAGTGCCAGCACTTCAGGAACCCCTGTTGGAGGAGCAACTACACAGCTGCAGAGCAACCAGGCAATGACCCACACAGGTAACATGTCTACAACACTACAGGTGTGTGTGTGTGTGTGTGTCACTTCTTCCCTCTGTCTCTCAAATTTAGTGTGACTTCATTGATAGGAAAGTAAATCTTTGCTCACAGACTCATAAAGAACACTACGAGCAGTATCTGCCAAGCATACAATGTTATTACATAGTGGAGTAGAATTACTTGTATTCGTAATTACCTACTTTCTCACTATCGAGCCCGGTTGATGCTTAAATGCACTAATGGCCCCTGGTCTCATTTTGCTTGATGAAAACTCTGTCCTGTTCCCACTGTTGAGCCCACTGTCCTGCTCATCTGACCAAACTTTAAAAAAAAAAAAAAAAAAAAAAATGGAATTGATTTTTAGTAAACTTTTAGAGGGAAGATTTGGGAGATTATTTGCTTGTTAATAGTTTTGACATGCACTGGAACGCATATGTTTAATTTTTATATTTCCATTTTACAGCAGGAGTCCAGCCATCAGCCTCCACACCAAGCTCAATGCAGGGACCACCCCATGTTCAGGCCAATGTTATGGGTGTTCAAAGTAGCATGACCGGTCCAACCCCTGGTACAACAGCGGGACTTAGTATGGGCCAGCAGCAGCCTGGCCTCCAGACCCAAATGATGGGCCTCCAGCATCAGGCCCAGCCTGTGTCCTCCTCCCCCAGCCAGATGGTTCAAGGCCAAGGTGGAGGTCAGACTGTCCTTTCAAGGCCTATCGGTCAAGGGCAGAGAGGAGGTATGACCCCACCTAAGCAGATGATGCCACAGCAAGGCCAGGGGGTGATGCATGGGCAGGGTCAGATGGTTGGAGGCCAAGGGCACCAGGCCATGCTCCTGCAACAGCAGCAGCAGCAGCAACAACAACAAAATACAATGATGGAACAAATGGTTGCTAATCAAATGCAGGGAAACAAGCAGGCATTTGGAGGCAAGATTCCACCTGGGGTTATGTCAGGCCAGATGATGCGTGGCCCTTCACCAAATGTTCCTGGTAACATGGCTCAGTTCCAGGGCCAGATTGGGCCACAGCAGATGATTCCACAACAGCAGCAACAAATGGCTCAACTTCAGTTACAGCAACAGCAGCAGCAGCAGCACCAATTGCAACAACAACAGCTACAACAACAGCACCACCAGCAAATGAATCAGCAACAGTCCCAACAAGTTCCAGTTGGTGGAAATCCTAATCAAGCTATGGGCATGCATGGGCAACAGATGAGACTTCCTGCTGGGCATCATCTTATTCAACAGCAGTTACAACAACAGCAACTGCAGCAGCAACAACAGAAGCAGCAGCAGCAGCAACAACAACAACAAGCTATGCTGCAACAACAGGCAGTGCAGCAACACCCACATGCCATAGGAGATCCAAATAGTGGGACAGGAGACATGGGAGTCCAGCAAATGCCCCCTGAAATGCAGGCACAGCAGCAGCAAGGCATGATGGGAGGCCCTCAGCATATGCAGATGGGAAATGGACACTTTGCTGGACATGGCATAAATTTCAACTCACAATTCCCGGGTCAGATGCCAATTGGAGGACCATGTGGACAACCAGGTGGCTTTCCGGTCAGCAAAGATGTTACACTGACTAGCCCATTGCTAGTCAATCTACTGCAGAGTGATATCTCAGCCAGCCAGTTTGGACCAGGGGCAAAACAAGGTGCAGGTGGAGGAAATCCAGCCAAACCTAAAAAGAAGAAACCTCCACGTAAGAAGAAACCTAAAGAGGGTGATGGACAACAGCAAGGAGAGGGACTAGGGTAATATATATATATATATATATATTTTAATTGTTTTGATTTAGCTATTTTGAACAGTCTGTTTTCATTACTGTTGGATAGAATATTGTTATTCACATATCTCTTCTCTCCTCTAAGTGGTCTTGATATGGGTGCTAGCATGGAGGATTCTGAACTTCCAAATCTGGGTGGTGAGCAAGGTTTGAGTTTAGACAACCCAGGCCAGAAACTTCCAGATTTTGCAAACAGGCCTGCAGGTAAGTGATTGATAACTATTTTCTACCAATGATTAGTACCAAATTCTTAAGTTATACTAACATTAAAGTACTCTACTTTTTAAAAAATTGCACTTGTGTTCATTTTTTTTATTTTATGACTCATTATGCCTATTATCTAGCCTTTCCAGGTCAGCCTGGGGAACAGAGAGTGTTGCAGCAGGTACCCATGCAGTTTATTCAACAACAGCAACAGCAGCAGCAACAGCAACAACAACAGCAGCAACAGCACCACCACCAACAGCAACAACAACAACAACAACAAATGCAACACATGCAACAGCAGCAGATGCAGCAGCAAATGCAGCATCAGCATCAAATGCAACATCAGTTGCAACAGCAGCAAATGCAACAACAACATCAACAAATACAGCAGCAGCAACAACAACAACAACAAATGCAGCAACAGCAGCAGATGATGCAGATACAGGGTCTCCAGAATGCTCAAGCGCAGCAAGGGATGTCAGGTCCACACACTTCAGGTCAAGGTCAAGGTCAACCCCAAATGCACCCTCATCAGCTGCAGCAGCAGCAGCAGCAACAACAACAACAACAACAACATCAACAACAACAGCAGCAGCAGCAGCATCAACAGCAGCAGCAGCAGCA
>JAOWBL010000022.1:9564684-9603598 GCA_028564865.1 Zenarchopterus dispar
CAACAGCAGCAGCAGCAGCATCAACAGCAGCAGCAGCAGCAGCAGCAACAACAACAACAACAGCAGCAGCAGCAGCATCAACAGCAGCAGCAGCAACAGCCGCACTTACAACAGGTACTTTTTTTATTATGTACATTCAAGATTATCAGGATTTGTACAAGTTCTCTTTAATGTTGTTTTTTCGAGGTCTTAAAAGTACTTTATTTTTAGATGAAGTTCTTGAAAATGTTTGAAATTTTAACTTTCATAACAAATGCCTGTTTAATTGAGTGATTGGTGTTTTGGATTGCAAAATAAAATAGGTCACAGAGCCTAAAATGAAATTTGTTCTGCCAGGGCTTGCATGATCTGTCTGTATCTTTTCACCAAAAACACAGTCCAAGATGATGCCACCTGCTTAAGGGGAGGTTTCTATTGGCTAGAAACTGACAGATACAAATGAATACTAAAGCCACAAGCAGTCTCCTGCTTTTAAGGCCTGACGTCACTGCTCGCAACAAATTGATTGCATCGTACACCTCCCATTAACTTTCTGTGGAAAGCCAGTAGGCATGTTTATCGGCTGCATGTCGAAAAGTTTGGCTTTGCTCAACTTTATGCAGATGAAAGCATCAAGTCCGAGGCAGTGACCCAATCATCATCGCTCTCTGTGTCATTGGAATGGGTCGACTGCACATAAAAAAAATTAAAAAAAACAATAACAAAAAACTAAAGGTCGATTGCATGTTACCATTAATGCTAAAACAGCGTGGAGGAAAAGTTAATTGTTGTTGGTGTTGCAGGTTGCAACAGTTCGTCAAACTGTTGTGGTGATAGAAAATCGTTTAATTCAGATAGTTGTTGGACGAGCCAGTGGATTTCTTCAAGCTCCTGCCAGAACACCAGCTTCACCTGGTGGCTTCAACTGAGTTTTCTCCACAGGTTTAAAGGCACAACAGCAACAATCCTTTTCTCACTCAACGTCCTCAAAATCTGAAGCAGGCAGCTGCATTTTATATTCAAATTGTCCCTTAAAAAAACTCAAAATCCAAGCTGGAAAGTTTGTGGTTGGTTACAGTATGGTACATATAACATATCAGATTATTTTATGCATTAAGTGTTTGTTTGATTAATCCTGGGTCACATATTTCAAGGAGAATTGAAGTCTATTATTTTTCTCCGGTCACCTTGTTGAATTTTTATTTTTTTTGGATTGATTCATTACATAAAAATAGTAAGGTTTAAACCAAGATGTGGCTTAAATACTAAAGTGCACACCTCCACGCGATCAAACGGAGGGAGCGATGCGATGGGATGCAAAATCTATTGCACGCGCTGGACATCCAGCCTAGTCAGCTCTTGTCTTGATGTTTTGTCAACATTTTAATTATATCCATGTTTGTTTTCCAGTCTCCTTAAGAGCTAAACAGACTACACTGATACCTAACCAGAATGAAATCTTAATTAATATCTTGTCAATAATCTGCTAAATGATAAATTGGCCAAAGACGACGAAATTTCAACTCACTCAACTACAGTTGTCCATAAAATATTAGTTGCAAGCTGAATTTCTTAGTTTGACAGAATTAAGTATTGATAAGTAAAGTCAAATTACAAATGACACGTCATGCTGAAAAGGTTTGAAACTGAACCTTAAAAGTGCTTGTATAGTTCTTGAATTTGACCTGGAAACAAGGTGTACGAACCCTGGGTTCTGTTTAATTTCAACAGTTATTTTTGCTAAGCATACTTAAGTTTTGATCCCCACTTTACATTCAAGCAACAGCAGCAGATGATGATGATGCTAAAGATGCAGCAGGAGCAGGCAAAGAATCGCATGCCCATCCCCACATCAGGGCAGCTTCCTCCTCGAGGTATGGGAAATCCTGCAGAGGTGCAAAGACATCCTGTTTCACAGCAAGGCAACATGCCTGTAATGATAAGTCTTCAAGGACATGGAAGTGTACCGCCATCTCCTGACAAACCCAGAGGGATGCCCCTGATGGTGAACCCACAGGTGAGGGCAAAATATTGAGATGTACAAAAACAATATTAATATGTACTTCTTATGATCAGGTGAACATGTGAACTCATTGCAATTTTCTTGAGAGTATATTCCACTTTAATTGTATTTTTTTTCTCTTTTCAGCTTGCTGGAGCTGCACGAAGAATGTCCCATCCTGATGTAGGGCAGGGTCCCCAAGGTGCCGGATCTGAAGAGGCCCCCACAGCTGCTCAGTCAAAGCAGGACAGGCCTGGTGGCTCTGAAATTGGGGGAGTGCAGCCTGGAAATGGGACCCAGCAAATTGTGGCTAGCCAGGTCACTAACACTCACATGATGAAACAAGGACCTGGTCCAGTGCAAATGCCCCAACACACAGGAGCCAGTCCCCAGCAGCAGTTACCTGCTCAGCCACAACAGGGAAGCCACATGCCTGGCCTTCATTTCCCCAATGTTCCTACAACTTCACAGAGTTCAAGGCCTAAAACCCCCAACAGAGCCAGCCCGAGGCCATACCACCACCCACTCACTCCAACTAATCGTCCACCAAGTACAGAGCCTTCTGAAATTAACCTTTCACCTGAGAGGCTAAATGCTTCAATTGCAGGGCTTTTTCCTCCTAAAATCAACATTCCTCTGCCTCCAAGGCAGCCGAACCTTAACAGGGGATTTGACCAGCAAGGTCTGAACCCAACAACGCTGAAAGCCATTGGGCAGGCCCCCCCTAGCTTAACTCTAACAAGCAATAATAACAATGGCAATACAAGTGGAAATAACACTAACAACAGCCAGCAGTCTTTCCCTTCTGGCACAGGGGTTTCTGGAGCTAAACAAGACAAACAGCATGGAGGGCAAAGTAAAAGGGCGAGTCCTAGCAATAGTCGGAGATCAAGTCCAGCCTCTGGTCGTAAGTCAGCCACTCCAAGTCCAGGAAGACAAAAGGGGGCAAAAATGGCTATAACCTGCCCTCCACTTCAGCAGCAGTTGGCAAATGCTCAAGGACAAACAATGATGCTAAGCCCCTCCTCAGTACCTCCAAGTCCAGTGTCCATGCCTTCACAAGTGAGTGGGGCCATTGAGGCACAACAGACCCAGAGCTCCCTTCAAGGTATGCATGGTAATCCTTCTGATGCAGTCCGGGAAAATCAGGGAGTGATTACTGCAGAGCAACAACAGATACCCCAAACTCAACCCCAGTCACAACCTTTGAGAGAGTTGTCAGCTCCAAAAATGGCAAGTCCTCGTCTGCCTTTGCATCAGCAACCTAAGCCTGATTTGGAAGTGCAGACGAGCACAGCAGATAGGCAGTCACGACACCCCATGCCTACACAGGACTCTGAGATTTCATCTGCTATCAGAACAGCTCCAACCTCCCTCAATCAGTTATTGGATAGCACAGGTGTTTCAAACAAACCGCTTCGTACCATGCAGGGTAATACTATTGTCATTGGAAAAGACAACCCCAAGTCTACTTTAGATCTAGACAGGCCACTTCAAAGTAATTCCCAGAGTGCAGATAGGTCAGCATCTGCTGCTACTACTACTACTATTACTACTACTACTACTGCTACTGCTACTGTGAAGGAAACAGAGGCGAAGCCCAGACCTGTTGCCCCAGTCTCTGCTAGCAGTACTAACGTGGACCCTTCTTCGATTCCCAGCTCGCACCCTTCCTGCAATGTAAACTCCAATACTATTCTTAGCCTTAACCAAAACCCTATTTCTAGTCTTGTCAATCCCAATCCAGGTGTAAATTCAACATCTAGCCTTTGCAACTCAGTCAGTACTAACACTAACGCTATCCCAAGTGTAAACTCCAATACAGCCACATCCAGTCCAAATAGTTCTTCCTCACCTGTAAGTACCATTTCTAACTCTAGCTCTGCTGTTAACTCCGTCTGTTCAGCTGTTAAACCAAGCCCTAGTCCTAAACCTGTGACAGGCATTCACTCAGTTATACAAATCCCTTCATCTTCAAGCACTATCTCCTCTAACCAAATTACAGTATTTGTCACATCAAACCCTATCACTTCTGCACCTGTATCCACAATGATGGCTGTCCCTAACAGGAACATTAGACCTCAGGATATCCGGCAGCAGAGTCCTGGACCTCGACCTTCTCACTTTATTGCCACCACACCTGTGTTTATCAACCCAATTTTTCAGGTCCCAGGTTCTTCTGTGGCTCCAAATACAACGGTAGTATCACAGTCAGTCACCATGGTGGGGTCTATACAGGTGTCCACAGCAAACATTCAGTTTTCTGCTGCCCCAAGCACCACACAGTCCGCAGGGGCTAATATTACCAGTGCCCAGATAAACAGAAGTGCTGCTGGACAAGTCCAGATAGCTACTAATGTATCGTCCTCAGCCCCAGCTGGTTCTGTTTTAGCCTCACAGCAAATTAACCCAGGAACTGTCAAAACAGAAACTCAGGGTGAGACCAGTTCCTCTCAGAAATCAACTCTTCCTGCCTGGCAGCCATCTCCTCACCCCAGCCCTTCAGCATCATCTCCCTTTCAGACTACTCTGGCTTCTCCACCTCCCTGCTCTAGTCCTGAGGCTGTTAACACCATTCGGAAAAGCCCAGTTTCTACATCTACCACTGTCCCAGTCAAAAGTAAGCCTCTACAAGCAGTTGTATCTGTTTCTGGCACAACTGACTCTCAGCAAAGCACTGTGGAAAGGCCCCCACAGGGTCATATGGGGACTCTTCCATCACAGGTCTTTCATTCTCCTTCTAATCCAGCCATTCAGACTGAAGCACAAACTACCAATAACACTGCATCGAACATTTCTCTCCCTGTAGTTTCTTCCCCAGCCCCAGTTCCTTGTCAAGTTACTGTTCCAAATCAGATTGTTGGACCAGTTCCAGTGCTTGCACCAACTTCATCCTCAAACCAAGCACAATCTATAACTTCTCAAGCCCCTGTTGAGACCATGGTTGGCACTACCACTGGGGTCTCTTCTGCTTCTTTACTGTCAGTGGTCACTCCTGCACAAACTTCTGTATCATCAGTTGTTCCAATTGTTGCCACACCTGGACCTGTTGAAATTTCCAACACCACATCTGCTCCAGTTGGGAACCCCAGCAGAGTTGCACCAGGCCATACTGACCCGTCAGCTATAGAGCCCTCCACGCCACAAACCATAGCACCTGCAGAGTCCACTCAGATTACCCCAGGTAAGCTCTCTGTGAGCACAAGTTCAAAAAGAATAATAAGAAATAAAACAAAGTATTCTTGAAAATGTTTTAATGTCAGATTAAACTGACGACCACACATGCCATAAACCCCATATATCACTGCAGCTGTAATGGTTAACTTCTTTAATATGTCTAGTAGTACCTAAAGCGAGAAATATTCTCTTTGGAAAAAGGAAAAAAAAACATAGTGGTGATAGTTGAACAGAGAGATTTGGGGATGGCCTTTTCTCAACACCTTATATATGTTTACACAGTCCTTTTATATGTGGTTTTAGCTGAGCAGTCAGTGATGTCTTTGAAAATGTCTGTTTTTAGATGTTTTGCATTATTCCTAGCTGTAATCCTGTTTTTCTTCTTGTCATCTATCAGCACCACTTCAACAAGAAGCTTCACAAGAACCTGCTCCCACTGAGAAGATGGGTAAGATTTGTTATAAATACTTCTTTTAAAAAAAATAAAAAATAAAAATAAAAACTTAAATAAAGAGCAATGTCATGAGAATTCATGACACACTTGTAACTGATGATACCTCACCCCCTGACACCATAGAAATAATTGTATGTGTTTTCTTCAGGTGAAGAAGTCTCGACAGGTTCTGAGCAGGGGTAAGAGTCCTTTTAATAGTTTTTGTTGTTGATGTACTGTTAAACTCATTCTTTGGGAACCATTATTACTACCACCTGGGCAGGAAAACAAACTCATAGAAAGGATGTTCTATCTACATCTGCGCAAGAGAACTTAACTCTCATAATACCTGCATTTTTTTTCAACTCTGAGAAACTGGAACACAGAATGAAAGATGGAAAAATGTGAGCAAAATATTGTTTGTTTTGCTTCTTAATGCAGTCATACAGAACTGGTCTCTCCTGAATAATAGCTTTTATTTGATCAAGATCAGGGCTCTTCAAGTCCAGTCCTCGAGGACGAGTGTCGTGCATGTTTTAGATCTGTGCTTGCATCAAACCCACCTGATTTGAAATTAATGAATCATCATCAGCTTGTCATCAAGGTCTGCACAAGTCTGTTAATGACACAGCCATTTGTAGCAGTGTGTTTTCAAGCAGGGAAACATCTAAAATATGCAGGACAGCAGACTTGAAGAGCTCTGGTCTAGATGGAACCAGACCATCCTCTATGGTAACCCCTAAAGAGAAAAGCCAAAAGAAGAAATGGGTTTTCAGTTTTCTTCTCTCTGCGCTGCCACACACTTGAGAAAAGTGTTGCTTGTTTTGGAGAGATGAAGCTGACAAACTGGAAACGATGTTAAGTTGTTTAATTTCTGTCGTCACTGCTGCCTCCCTTCTTTTAGACTCATTCAGTATGCTGAATAGCAAATCAGAGTGAATTCTTTCACTGACAAACCTGGAGAGGGAAAAAACAACTTTCATCCTATGCTGCATTGTAGAATGGGAAATTAAGAGTCATGGATGTTCGTGAATGCACATGTCAGTCTAGACAATCATCAGTCAGTTGGTATAAGGGGTCTTCACTGTCCATCTTTGAAACACTGACTAAATTTTAAAATATCTGCTTTTTAAGTTGACTTAGATATTTATAGCTCCACTGAAATTTAGGAAGTTCGTTTGGTTGGCCATGGGGTCATATGGTGATCAAAGCTCTCAGCACTTGGTATGTATGGTTAGCATGCAATTATATAGATGTATCTAAATAAATACAAATACGTATCAAACTTTTTTTAATAAACTGCCTTTTTTGTTCAACACTTTCCTTTCCATTGATCTTAATGACCATATCTGATATTTGTGGGGGATTTAGGATGTTTTTTCAGCACAGTTTATAGTTTACCGCTGTTTTTCCACTTCTATCACAGATGGGCAAAGAAAAGAAAGACGCCCATCAACTTAGTACCAAGGTATGTATTTTAACATGTTTGTGCTTCAAAGACACAAGCGGTGATCATGTCAACGTAGTGGATGCTGTCAGGATGAAGACGGACAGTATCTGTGGTAGAGGAGGAAAAACAGCAGAGTCCTGAGTGGTATATCTAAGTAGTACAGAGTTAATTAACACCCTTGTTTTTTTCAGTAACACATTTGTCTTGTCCTGCCTTCCTTGTTTTTGTTTTTTCCTCCCTCCTGTCTGCATCTCCCAGAGCTGCTGTTGAGAAGCCCAAGGGGCCCAGCAGACGCAGCTCCCGAGCTGAGAAAGAGGTGGAGGAGGAGCCAGTAACGGACAGTAGCATCAGGAAGAGATCTGCTAGACCTGGAACCAGTGCGGCTGTAAAAGGTATTACAAACATTTAAGTGATTTTAAAAACTACGACAGTCACTACACATAGCACATATAAGCTGTTACTACTCCCCAGCCCCCCACCAATTTGTGTCCTCTTCCTACAGAGACAGGAGCGAGCCCCACCCAAGCCAAACGAAGGAAATCGAAGTAGGCGCAACTGCAGTTGTGCCCACCTGTTAACTGTACTGTAAATGTTTTTGTCTCGCGCTGTGAATCCGTTGATACTGGTTTCTCTTGCCTGGATGTGGAATTTACTGGAAAAGGAAACCATGTACATATTACTTTTTTTTTTTTCTTTTTTTTTTTTTAATGAATCTAGTGTTTTGTCCATGCTACTATGTGAGATTGTAGTTAGAATGTGTGCATACAGTTTGTGTGAATGCGCTTTTTCTATTAAATGCTGGATTAATCATGTGAAGACTGATAATGAAACTTACTGTATAATTATGTTGTAAAATTGAAATAAATTTTCTACTGCTTTTGTTCTGTGAAACCTTCTCCGTCTAAATTTGTCATTGAAAAAAATGTTTCAGCTTTGTCATTTTTGGAACTACGGTAAACTATTTTTTTTTAAAATAGATTTAGTACAAGTAAGAGGTATATTTTCAAAGGAAGAGAACCTTAAACTTTAACAGCACTTACTTTACAAAATTAAACTATCACATTTGATCCAGAAAATCCTCATCATCTGCTAAAAGGATGGGCGTAATTGTACAGTTAAAACAGATTTGATACTGGTGACTGCTGGTTCAAATGGGCACCACGCAAAGCTTTTCCTGAGGGAGTGAGCATGCGCAGTGAGCAAACGTTGGGACTCCATTCCAGGCTGTCAGTGAGGCTTCCCTGGATGTCGCATCCCGAACAGTCGTCTACTGTCATAACTTTATCTACCTTACAAACAAAAACAACCTGATGATGAGTGGAGATAATGGACACGGAGACTCTCAGGTAGCTCTTCGTCAGTAGTCGTTCTTTTTTTTTTCTTTTTATTTCGGCAGTTTGTGTCAATTTCTCAGCAACAACTGACATAACATGAGAAATAACCGTCAGAATATGAAATAACAGCAAAAAAAAAGACGTCAGTTAACGTTATAAGTTGTGGGTTTTTATTAATAGTGTCAGGGACAAATGATTAATACCATGAAGTGTTCATTCTTATTTTAGGAAAACAACGCATTTATATGGAATAGTTGTATGTCAATTGAAACTTGGAACAGACGAACTACCGGCATTTTTAAAATTGAAATATTAATTTTTTTTTCCTCACAATTTTCAGGTCAATTGTGGATCTAAGGGAAGCGGTAGGTCCTTTAAGTGAGGATTTTTTTCAATATGTGACTTATTTCTAACCGTTATCTTGTCTACCTGTCTACTGTTAGTTTTTAAAGGACAGAAATGGCGTCCCAGAGACTAAGTCCCTTCTCCTCCACTCTCTTGCGGCTATTGTTCAAAAAGAGGGTCTGAAATGCACACTTGCCAGCCTTCGTTTTTGAAGCTAGTCGGGTCTTCTGAAAGAGCCTGGCTTCGGGTTAATTTTGCATGCTTTAGCTTGGTAATATATGTGTGAAATTATAACGAATTTTTAAGCCAAAAGTGGTCGAATTGGGGCTGAGGACTTAGTCTCTGCGCCATTTTCTTTTTCAGTGTGTAGCAGCCAGGGCGCCGCTCACTCAGCCAACTGTCCGCCGTGATATGGAGGTGAGAGCGGGGAGCTTATCGCCTCTCCCCGCCCGTATCTCACCACCACCTGCACTTCACGTCCATCTCAGTTAAAGAGCTATTTTTCCTGCATTGTTATCACGAAATAAACATGACTTTTAAACTTTAAAACATGCACACAAAAGTTGCACTCCATTACTGGAAGGATTTTTCCTATATTGTTATTTTTGAGTCAATTCTTGCCTCCTAACACTTGCAAAGTTGAGAGCACTTTTTTCTCACGAGGATTACATTTACTGACTCATTCGAGAAGAATGCAAATCACTTCATGGGAACTGATTTGCTTTGTAACAGGAATGTTTAATATTAAAATTGTATACAATACACAGTTATAAATTGTCATGACAGCAGGGAGCCACAAGGTGATGGTCTGATGAAACCAGGTCAGCACTAGTAGTGATTTTTACTTAGCAGAAAACATTTAACTGGGTGCACAAGTGAGTAAAAACAATAAATCTGTGAATTAACATTTTTATATAATGATTTCTATATAATAACTATACTTAAATAACATTAATCCTGTGTTTTGATGTTAAAAGGCAAAAATCTTAAGGACTGTCATAAAGGAATAAATTTATGACATTTGCCAGTGCACTGTTTAGTTTAGTGGCCATACTGAGAAGTAAGTTCTCTAATGGGCCTCCAATTCTTACCCTTCAGTAAACAAGATGATAGGTTTTGTGTTTGGGGATGTAAGATATGTACATATTCCCTTATATGTCATGTAATAAAAATGTAGTTAACTGTATATTTTGCCATTGCAGCAGTTCATCTCTTATATTTTTAAGAGGTAATTATTTACCTCTTAAAAATATAAAATAAGCCATTTAAATATTACACACAAAGAGATGGCTTTGCCCAACACTAGATGTTGGACAATATTATATTAAATAGGATATCAAAATGAGCTCCACATCCACTGACTTTCAGAGTACAATGTTGTTGTTATATTAATTCATCAGTAATAACAAAGCAGTAATATATCTTCATACTGAGAGGATATTTGAGATTTTTTTTAATTACATTTTAATTTTTTAGCATGTGTTTTCTTGATTGGAATACTTTGCATGTTGCTTGTCTAAGTAAATATCCATTGTACTGTGTTATTCTTGAGATTTGTCTCTACCATAATTTATCTTTACAAATGTACACAGATTATGTTGCTTTTGGAAAAGTTGAAAAGTGCTCAAAAATAAGTGACATTTTTCCTGAGTTTGTTTGTCTAACAATGTTTTTTTTTGGTCAAATTAAATCAAATGTGCAGCTTTATGAGGGTACTAACAGTGTATAAATCAAGAGAAGGTTATTCAAATCAAAAAAATATAGGAGACACAATCTCATATGATCTACATATATTCTGTTCAGATATTTTCAACGCACCTACACAAGTTAAATTCTTTATTGTATCACAGAGACTCACAAGCATAAAGACAAGCGCAAAGATAAGGAGCACAGACATAAAGAACACAAGAAAGACAAGGAACGAGAGAAAGCCAAGTACTGCAACAGGTATGATATGTATGTCTTTTCTTTATCCTGGTGAAACATAAAATGCCACTTAAATTACTTAATGTATTCTTGCAGTTCTTTGTTGATGGATTCAGTTATCACAGAATGTCAAACAAAATGAAGGAAGACAAAGCGTAAGTCAAAGCTTAGGCCTCTGGGAGAATGTCCTTTGGACACATGAAACAAAACTTGAGTTTTTTGGCATGTCACATTAGCTCTGTGTTCACAGACACAAAAATCACTCAAAGAAAAAAATACTATAGCTCCCGTGAAACATGGTGGGGATTCAGTTGTAATCTGGAGCTGCTTTGTTGTGTCTCGTACAAGGTGTCTTGAATCTGTGAAGGGTACAATGAAATCTCAAGACTATTAGTGTATTCTGGAGCAAAACGTGCTGCACGGCGTCTGAAATCTTGAGGCATTTTTAGATTAGACCTTGTTGCATTCCATGGACGAAGAACTTGTGTTTAGTGTTGCTCGGCAGTGTAATTACTTCCTCATTGCCTGAAGCTTAGTTGAGGGAAGGGAAGAGGAGTCAGGAAGCATCATTGCCCGGCACTATGTAACATGACGGGTGCAGGGAATGGAGCAGGTGCTGAATCCATGAAACACTGTACAGTATTTTAGTAACCAGCTGCTCCAACATTGGATTATCTTTTACGGTTCCTGCAATATGCTGGTTCATGGTGTCCCCACTCTGAGGCTGAGGGGCTCACTGATCTCCTTGTCTCCTCAGAAGCTCATTTTGCACTTGCACTTGTCACCTCTTACTGTTGTAACTCTGATCAGCTGTTTACTGTTTTTTTAAACTCACTCTGGTGGGTTGCACTCATGTTACGTAATCAAAATATCCCACCCAGGTCCCACCATCCAGCATCAACCTATTTACATCAGACCAGGCCTATGTTTAAGAGTACTCTCAGAGGAGGGTTAATGACACCTAATCCCATGTCACTTAATGTAATAGAACATGGTAATGAACACAGGGAATCCGGCAATGTAAAAGGGGCTTTGATCTCAGTAGCAAGTCGTGCAATGGGATAATGACCCATAACACACAGCTAAAAACACCTAAGAATAGCTAGGAACAAAACAGCAGACTATTCTGAAGTGTCCATCTATGAGTTTGTCTATGAGGAAAAAGCTAAAACATGCAATCTGGAGAAGGCACCCTTCAAACCTGAAACAGCCAGAGCAGTTAACACATGAGGAGTGGACCAAAATACCCATCTCAGGTGAAGAAGTCTCACTGAGAGTTATAGAAATCATTTGATGCAAGTGATTGCATCATGAGTTTCTCACTCCACCTTTTAAAACTGTCTGCTATGACTAGAACTGTAAAGACGCAGATGAAAAGGTTGTTGCTGGACTGTTTCTAGTTAGTATTTTGTCCAAAACCTGTAAAAGGCATTACATGAATACTTAAGAAAGTGATGTCAACTTTTTTTTTTCTTTTAAAGGATGCAAGTCTCCCTTAAATCACAGTGACACCCTCATATTCACTCATATGAATGACATCTGCAGTGTTTGTAATTTAAACCCTTGTGGAGCATCTGCTGTGGATTTCTTTTGTCTGGTACAGACAGCGTATAATAACAGATTCACAACTTTGCCCCATATATCAACTCCTGTCCAAGACATTGCTATTGTGTTCAAAAAATGATGAAGTGTATGTTGTTAGTGGTTGATGCTCTGTTGACATTTTCCTTTATGTCACTGCACTTCATCTGACCCCATGCACTCAGTCTTTGACCTTTCTGGCTTCTGTGCTCCAGTGAACATAAGGAACACTCTGAGAAGAAACAGAGAGACAAAGACAAAGAGAGGCTGAAGCATAGCGACGGCAGCTTAGAGAAGCACAGAGAAAAGCACAAAGAGAAAGACAAGGACAAAGAGAAGAGGAGAGAAGACAAGGTTTGTTATCCCATTATCAATATGCCTTTTACGAAAGGCTGGCTCTTTGGGATAAATGTTGTTTGGTTTTGTCATTAACCTAAAGGCTTCTCATTCTTACCTTTTTCTGATTATACCTCAGATATCTTTATTAGTACTTTTTAAGATATTTCAATCACTTATCCCATTGGAAACTAAAGAATTAAAGCTACTTGTTACCCATAAGCCCCAGCTAGCTTTCCCATAATTTTGAACGTGTTAAGGCAGCTGAAAGCCTTTCTTTCATGTTAAAATATCAGTTTCAATTTATTTTATGGAATATTTGATTAATCTTTGGAAGCAAGTGCTCTTGCATCTCTACTGTAGACAAAAACCAGCCAAAGTAACATTGGCTTCATTCCCACTCGTCTCCTGCAACAGCTGCATATCACTCTATGGCACTATGTCACACATCAACAATGATGAAACAAGCTCACACAGAAAGAGGGCAAGCAAGAGGCCAACCAAATCTTATAGTGTTGTAAAACCAATTTAACCTTCAAGCCTACAGCAGGACCTACTGCAGCTAAAAATGGCAAAAGTGCACTTTGTGCTGTTTTAACATAGTTTTAAGGTGTAAGAGCATTTGACAAACATTTGTTTTGTTCTGCTGTATTTTCCCCTGTTTGTGTAGATTCAGTCATCCCATTCAGAGAAGCCTAAAAAGGAGAAGGAAAATGGATATGTAAGGTAAACAGTACCATATAATTTTGTAGTTTTTCTTTTCTTTTACATCTGTCTGCATATATATAAATGGTTAGTGCCTTAATTGGCAAAATGTTTTTTCCAAAATATATGCATCTTAATATTGCAGCAGATGTTAGTTTTTCTGTGCATAGGTGTTTGTGAAAGTGAATGTGTCTTCCACTAGTCCTTTTTGACAGATTGATCAAACATATTTTATTAGGAGATGAAACCCTGATTCTGTCAGAGAAGACTAAACCCACCTATGTGAAACATAAAAGGACAGGATAGAGAAAGAGACTAGACAGTGATGGGTGCACTATATGCAGTACGGTGAATGTGTGGTATGTTGTGATATAAATAAATGAGGAACATAACTCTTCTAAGACGAAAGAGAAATAACTTTTGCAATTCAACATTCGTCCAGATTCCTGTCCCTTCATTCCCCTAGCTTTATGATGTATGGCTGTATACCATGCTAACTATAATTCCTTGCCAGTAATTAATAGGATAGATGAGATGAGGAGGGAGAAAAGGAGGTAAAGTTAAATATCTTTAAAGAAAGGAAAGAAAAAAGAGATACATTTAGCTGCCTTTAGTTCCTACATATGGGTGTGAATGGTGCAATTGGTTCTCTGGATGTGTTAGTACTACTCATCCAATAAGTAAAATACATATCGTATCATCCAGCAAACCCCTATTACTCAGTAGATGGATTCAGCAGGTATAGAAAATGGATGGATGGACATATCGTATGATATATGCCACAATAAGCACAATCATCAGGAAAAAATAAAACCTATTCAATCCAGTGATAACAGTACTGATACTACTACTAGTAATAATAGAGGTAATATTAATTTCAATAAGTTTTTATAATTATTATCATCATTATTGTAACCATTATCATGTAGATGGATTCACCGGGTATAGAAAATAAATGGATGGATAGTTCATTAATGAGCTTATTGATTTTCTCCCTATATTGTTAGATTTGGGGAATGTGCACTGCTGCTGATCCAAGTCTTTGATTTAAGTTGTAAGTTAAGAATGGGTGCTAGTTGTCACTGAAAGCAAATATTTTATTGTTGTGAATATTTTCTTTGTCTTTAATGCAATGTATTCTATCAGGAGATTGGTCCAGTTACTGTGATGTAAGGATTTTTTAGACTTCCAGTTTACAAAAATGTTTTTCTTGGTGATAGAGAAATAAGTCATGAATTTTTATGTTTAATTAGAAGATTCTCTACTTCTGTGAGATTACGAGATTACTGAGCAAACAGAGTGATGGGAATGGAGGGATTCTGCAACTCAGAATGTCTAGTGAGTCTATGAAGTGAGCCTAAGACCTGGTGAGCAGTCCCATGTAGTGTTGATGTAATCATCAGTGATATAATTATAGATTTTAATTGTTTGTAGTGAAGGAATTCTCCTATTTTGAGCTGCAGAAATGCATGCTTCAGTGGAAGAAGTGTTTACTTTTGGCAGTTTATACTGTAATTTGAAATTTTAGAAAAATCTTTAAAGATATTGAATGTTTCCTACACTGAATTATTACGATATCATAAACAAAATAGAAAATCATCTACACATAAACTAGTTTTGTGTTATGAAGTGATATCCTGAATTCCTTTAATTGGATTGTTTTGTCATACTGTTGCTGTGAGTGGTTCAATGAAGATGACAAACAGAAATGAAGAGAATGGGCCTCTTTATTTGGTTTCCCTGTGAAGTGTGAAGCTTTCAGACATGATCCCGTTGGTGGTTTTTGTGGCCCTGGGCAAAGTGTAGTGTTCTTATCCAATGGATGGACAACTCAACAAAACCGAATCTACATGGCGCACTAAATCAATATGTCCAATTTACTTTGTTGAATGCTTTTCCCCCATCTAAATATAGGATTATAGTTTTAGTTTGCTTTTTGTTCAGTGATGTTGATTAGATTGAATAATTTACAAGCACTGTCTGATATATTTCTGTTTTTACTGAAGCCAGATAATAATGGTGGATTAAAGTTGGATTGACTGTTTCTGTTCTACTGGCAAGGCCTTTGGTGATGTGTTTTAAATCACCATTTATCAAAGAAAAAGGATGATAGCAGCAAGATGAGGTTTGTTCTTTATGTGGTTTTAACAGGTGTATACATTTGCGGGGGTGCTTTGGGATGTAGTTTTGGTGTCCTTTGTAACTTTATGAGAAAGGGGTAATAGTATTTGCCAGAGATGTTTACAAAATTCATCGGGAAATCCATCAAGTCCAGGTGGTTTATTGTTAGGCATTTTGACAAGTGCTTTTTGGGGTTCATTGTTCTGGGAAAATTTCTATTTCAGGTTGATTCAGTTGTGCTCCGAAGGGTATCGATGACAATAAAAAGATTTGAATATATCATGGATTTCTTGTGGGTTCATATCAATTTCTCCTGTTGAATTTATAACAAAAAGGATAATAGATTTCTCCTTTTTACATTAAAGCTAATTTGCTAGATATTTACCTGTTTTATTGTATGAAAAAAAAGTTCAAATTTGGTTTTGAGTCAAAAAGGCTTTTCTGTGTAAAATACTTTCAAGTTTGATTTTCAATTTATTAAGTTCAGTTTGAGTTTATTCTCTAGGGCTTGTGGTATAGGAGTCAGTTAACTGTTTAATTTTTTACTCTGGGTTATAAACTATTTCTTGTTGCTTGAAGGATGATGGATGGAGGAAGAATGTGTGTATTCTTTAGATCAGAGGGTATTCATTCTCCAACTATTGCCAAGTCCATAATGACTTACGTATTGTTTTATAATTTCTGTAGAATGTCAATTTCCTGTGTGAATATGGGAGCATAAACGGTCTATTGTGGGATTAATGACAGTATCAAAATCTCCAGCGATAATTATATTTGTTTAATCAGACAATAATGAGAAGCAGTTATGAAAACAGGATGGATCATAAATATTGGGGCTACAAATATAAGCAAAGGTAAAGTTTGTCAAGTAGATAGAAACTTTAATTATAATCAGTCTTCCATTAGGGTTTATGATAGATAGTTCATGAATCAGTGGAATGTTTTTATTTATTGGAATAAAAACAGCCCTGTGTTTGCTGTTATATGTTGATGAAAAAATATTGTCATATTGTTTTAATTTAAGATTTTCATTCCATTTTTGTAACGTGTTTCTTGTGAGAAGCATATCTGTGCTTTGAATTTCATTAGATTGTTGATTACTTGGATTCTTTTTGACTGGGTTTTGAAGTCACGCACATCTCATGATAACAGTTTAACTGGTTGCGTAGTTACTTATTGAATGTATGTTTCACGTAAAGGAAGAATGCATGTAATAAAATTCTAGACTAGAACAGAGATGTTTTACTTCATTGTGTACTGTTACAAGTAGATCCAGCTTGTTATGGATGGACGCTAATACACTGACCTCAGTTTCTATTGTCTGTAGGTTACTGGTGTCTTTTTCCTTGTGCTTGGATGTGGTGTATCCAGAGTTCTGGATGTGACTTGTTTAGGGTATCCATATCATATTAATAGTAGTGGTTATTAGTATATGCTTCCATGTCCGATTGGTCTTTCAGTCTGGTGCGGCTATGATCCAGTTCTTTAATGTTAGTTCTGCATTATGATTTTGAAAATTACCAACTAAAAAAGTTATTGAGCAAGTTCTGTAGCTTTTTTATTAATATCAGGGCACCACCATGATGAATTTCACCCTCTGTTCGTGACATCTCGTGGGATTCAGAGTGCCAGAGTGCGATTGAGGGTCAGCTGCATTATTGTCGCTTCTGTTCAGTAAAAATCATACACATAAAGCAGCTTAGCTCAGCCATGTGACATTAGTGAAAGAATTTAAAAATTTTTGAGTATCATTAATGGCCTATTGCTTTATAAATGTGCTACTAATAGCAGTGTCTTTACTTTTTGACTCAGAGAGAAAAGTCCTGCAGTTATTAAGAGTGAACCTGAGGAAGACAACAGCTTCTACCCCTCTCCCCAACACAATAAGGCCTCTAAACGAGAATATGATGATGAGTATGTATAAGTTTAAAAATCGAACCAAAATCCCAGCAGTTGCACTTCAGGTAACGATGTTGCAATTTTTGTGATTTGGGGATCAGTAATTCAACCATGTAATTATTTACAGATCTGAATACAAGCCCAAAAAAGTCAAGGTGGAGCATGAAAAAAAGGCCAAAAAAAGGAAACATGAGTATGAAGAAGATGACTGGAATGAGGTACACTTAGTTTTTTCATATTGTTGTGGTGTGATAATCTTCAGGGTGGACATGATTTTTGCTTGATACCAATTTCTTTTATTGGCCAAATTTTATTTTTAGGATGTCAAGCACAAAAAGAAAACAAAAGACAAAAAAGTATCAGATGGAAAGAAGGTCAAAAAAGAAGAGGAAAAGTGGAAATGGTAAGATAACTTTGGGCTAAATCAAGGTTTCCCTTTAGGAAATTCCAGACAACTAGCCGATACACAGCGAGTGAGAAGCATATATCACATTTTTCTCTGATAGGCTGTGTTTTGATGTTGTTTGTGGTTATTAGGTGGGAGGAGGAAAGATATACAGATGGTTCCAAATGGCGCTTTCTTGAACATAAGGGTCCAGTGTTTGCTCCTCCGTATGAACCCTTGCCTGACAAAGTGAAATTTTATTATGACGGTGAGTTTCTAACTCAATGAAAATGAAGTTGTAATTAATGACCAATACACTTTAGGGTCAAGCCAGTGTTTTTATTTTCTGTTTTTTTTTTTTTAGGTAAGCCTATGAAGCTCAGTGCTTCTGCTGAGGAGGTAGGCACATTCTTTGCCAAAATGTTAGATCATGAGTACACCACTAAGGACATCTTTAGAAAGAATTTCTTTAAGGACTGGAGGAAGGTGAGAAAAACAAAGATAAAAAAAAAAGTTTACCAGTGTTGTGCATCATCAGACTGAGAGTGGATAGTTAAAATGATTTAAACCGTGGTACACTGGATTTCTTTCAGGAAATGACATCAGAGGAAAAGTCAGTAATCACTGATCTTAATAAGTGTAACTTCAGTGAAATGAATGAATACTTCAAGGCTCAATCAGAGGCTCGTAAACAGATGTCAAAGGAGGAGAAGCAGGTGTGTGTTCTTTAATGCAGAGTCTCCCAAACTTTCAAACACTGTGGAATCACCTACATTTTCACATACTTTGCAGAAAATCAAAGAGGAAAATGAAAGAATCCTCCAGGAGTATGGATTTTGTATCATGGACAACCACAAGGAGAGGATTGGAAACTTTCGCATTGAGCCACCGGGTCTTTTCCGAGGACGAGGCGATCATCCGAAGATGGGCATGCTGAAACGGCGTATTAGACCCCAAGACGTCATCATTAACTGTAGCAAGTGAGGAATCTCATTGTCACTGTTTCAGCTGTCATGAATTTAGTATTGTTTACCACAAGGGGGCCCTGTCAAACCATTAATAGTGCATTTATATGAAAAGACATGGTCAGATTGTTTGTGAATTATAATAGTAAATTTAAGGTTTTGCGTGTCTGTAAACTCTGTTGGAAGGTTACATTTAGGGATGTATCACAAACGTTTTGTGTTGTTCTTCAGCCTTTTCCCTTTGTTCATTCTTTTCTTTTTCTTAATCTGTACTATCCTGTTTTGATTGTTCTAGATATTTATAGGTTGTAAAAAAAATGTTTGCTTTATCTCTTTTACTTCATGCCTAAGGGGTATATAGTATGTCTATATGTGTGAGTGATATTATACAAAAGGGTAATTTGAAGCAGCCAATTGCCATCAAAGAGACAGAGAGAAAAGAATGTCTGCAACTTGCACAGTATGCCAGAGATATCACTTACAGAAACACACACACACTGCTGGCACTGTGTCAAAGGTAATCTTCCTGTCAGTGTACTGGATCTGTATAAACAATTACACAACCCAGAGAGGACGTGTTGATCCACACATACTGGATTTAATTTCTATGGTATTGTCTCAGAGTTGCAGTGTTTTCAACATGAAATGAATACTGGTATGTTCATTAGGGGAAAAATATTGCTACATTTTCCAGTGTTAAGTGTGAAATTTCTATATGTGTGGATTCCCCATTTGTCATAACAGAACCTTAGTAGAGTCTGACAAGAGAGTGTCTAGAGAAAACTACCTCTACACTTCATACACACAAGGTTAAATCTGTTTTGCACCTATTTTTAGTTCATCTGCCTTTGTTGTGTAGGGACTCCAAGCATCCTAAACCTCCCCCAGGGACAAAATGGAAAGAAGTTCGTCATGATAACAAGGTGACCTGGTTAGCATCATGGACAGAGAACATCCAGGGCTCGATCAAGTACATCATGTTAAACCCTAGCTCTAGGATCAAGGTGCCTGTTCTCACGCCATCATCCTCCAGTGGCCTTCAGTCACCGATTTTATCAGGTTCCACTGATTAAAAAAAAAAAAAACCTTCCTGTGTTTTTATGCAGGGGGAGAAGGACTGGCAGAAATATGAGACCGCCCGGCGTTTGAAGAAGTGTGTGGATCGAATTCGTACCCAGTATAGAGATGACTGGAAATCAAAAGAGATGAGGATCAGACAGAGGGCTGTGGCATTGTATTTCATAGACAAGGTGAATAAACACAAATGGGAGAAAAAATTTTTTAAACAACTTATAGTGACTGATTTTGCTAAGCTTTACCTTTGAAATAGCATTGTGTTTGTGTGTTTGTTTGTCTCAAGATTAAGGTCATGAGAAGTTCTGAAATTTACAGCAAGATATAATTTTAAATAATATCCACCATAAAGTGTGGTGCTTCCCTTGCAGCTGGCACTGAGGGCAGGTAATGAAAAAGAGGAGGGGGAGACAGCAGACACCGTTGGCTGCTGCTCACTGCGAGTGGAACACATTAAACTGTACCCCAAGCTAGACGACCAGGAGTACGTTGTGGAGTTTGACTTCTTGGGAAAAGACTCTATCCGCTACTACAACAAGATACCAGTGGAGAAAAGGGTGAGGAAGAGTCTGGGAGGGAAAAGGAAGAGGAACACAAACATGAAGAAATTGTTGGAAATATATTACAGAGAAAATTTATGATTTCTGTTCTAAGGAGTTAAGGAGACTTTGGTGTTAAGGAGATAAAAAGTTTTAAGTCAAGGATGTTTGCACAAGCAGGTGATCGGATAAAGAATGCTTTCTGTCAGCACTGTCTCAGAGAGAGGTCTCTTTCCTGCTATTATATAAGGACAGTTTAGCCACATATACATACAAATGTAGACAACTCACACACCCATTTCATTTTCAGTTACAAATTCCAGAAATGTTAATACTGAGTGCATTTTCTCCATATTTTGTCACTCACACACACAAGAAAAATGTCATCTACCCATCAGCAAGTCACTTGTATTTGTTTTTAACACAAATAAGATTGAACTCACCTGTTTCTGGCACAAATTTGATGGTGTGTCTATGAACAGCTAAATCCTGAAGAATAAATTGTGTGATGTCATGCCTATTGAAAGCTTGTTTATTTTTTTTTATCAGGTTTTTAAAAACCTCCAGTTGTTCCTGGAGAACAAGCAGCCTGAAGATGACCTCTTTGACAGACTGAATGTAAGTCATGTGTAAAGATTTGGGTGTTGTTGCTTATGACATGTTTCTAGTCACGATTGTAGTCCTTGGCATAACTTTGACTTGTTTGGCTCATCTGTACCCTGATTCCCCCTTTTATTTCTTTTTCCTGTAGACTTCTATTCTGAATAAGCACTTGCAGGAACTGATGGATGGGCTAACAGCCAAGGTTTTTCGTACCTACAATGCCTCAATCACCCTGCAACAGCAGCTCAAAGAGCTTACCTGCCGTAAGTGACTGCAGCTTTAGTTAATTTCACCATCAAAGTAGTGGAGTATACGATAAAGTAATTACCTATAAGATGTTGTAACGCCACATGAATGGGATTCTGGTTTTAATAATGACATACACCTTCAGTTATGCTCAATAACTTAAGATGGAATGGTTACTTCCTGTCTTGTATTTGTTAATGATCAAAGCTGATGACTTTAAACTTCAATCATTTTAAACCTTTCCTCTCGCTGTGTTGTTGTGTTAATTGATCTTCAGCTGATGACAGCATACCAGCCAAGATCCTGTCATACAACCGAGCCAACCGTGCGGTGGCTATTCTTTGTAACCACCAGAGAGCCCCACCCAAAACTTTTGAGAAATCCATGCAAAATCTCCAGACTAAGGTAAACCGCTGTGTTACACTTGCCTTTACTTTGTCATCCCTCTGCAACCAATGACGCTTGTCAGTTTTATTGTTGTTTTTTTTTCATCATTGTGAAAAATAAATATATATTTTTTTCTACATGATCCAGATTTGTTTCATAATTCAACGTATGTTTCTTGTGACTGCAGATTGACGAGAAGCAAAACCAACTATCTGCAGCCAGGAAGCAGCTGAAGGCTGCCAAGGCTGATCACAAGGCCTCCCATGATGAAAAGAGCAAAAAGTAAGGACATTTGGGCACTGTTAACCAGTAGGAAAGCTTTTGATCTATTACTTTCTCACTTAACCATCCCTGTCCCTGTTAGGTTTGAAGACAAAGTTTTATCTGTACAAATCAGCAACAAGTTAAGTGTTTTTAGTGTATGTTTTTCGGTCCATCTCTGTAATTTTCCTTTTACCTCATCTATATCCTCATGGACAAAATCCCACTCTGTTTTGTCTTTCTTGATGAGTTTTTTTTTTAACTCTACATGCATCATTATTTATCCTTCTCATGTTTTTTTTTGTTTTGTTTTGTTTTTTTTAATCTCTCAGGACTGTGGAGGTGAAGCGTAAAGCTGTGCAGAGAATAGAAGAGCAACTAATGAAGCTCCAGGTGCAAGCCACGGACAGAGAGGAAAACAAGCAGATTGCTTTGGGAACCTCCAAGCTCAACTATCTGGACCCACGCATTTCTGTTGCCTGGTGATTATGCTACACAACACATGTTTTTATTTTTGTTTATTGACTGTTTACTGATTTCCTGATTGTTGCCTCTTTAGTTAAAAAGGCTGTAACACTTGCTTGCCATTTTGGTTGACTGGGTGTACGGAGTGAAAATCTACCTTGCTGACAGAAAGGCAGGAAATAGTCTTGCATTGTAGGAAAAGGAGCAGCAGAAGCAAAAAAGCTAACGGCTGCTAAAGGAAAATAAGAGGAAGAAAAGCGTGTGAGCACGAAGAACAATGGGGTTTGTTTCTGAAAGCAAGGGAGAGTTCCCAAATAACACTCCTTCCTCCATGTGGGAGGTCGGTGAGGAGCTGTCTGTGGCTGAGTGTAGGGCCATGTCTCAGAGAAGGGGAAGAGTGTCCTCCTCTCCCTAACTGATGGTTCTCAAGCACAACTGATTTACAATGGACTTAGCCATGCAATGCTGGGCATAAGGGATGGGGTTCCCTCAAACAGGGTGGTGCATGAGAACCTGGCAAATAGTTTAGTTTTTGTGAGAACATTGGTAAAATGAGGGTGCGTCAGACTGATGGCCAGCTAGTTCAAACTGTTGTGTAGGTAAACAGTCTTATAGTCCTAAAGTTGCTTATTGTCAAGAGTACTGATTAAATTGATTGTTGTTTTTATTCATTTCTTAGTATTTTCAATTATGAATAGAAGAATCATAAATAGAAAAGTCTAATTAAAGAAATATTAATGAAACAAGCAAAAGGCGAGCCCTTAGCATAGCTGTAAATGAGAATGTGATCATTGTTTCCCAGAAATTTTATTCATATTTTTTACTTATATTTTTCAAAGCAGTCCCACCAGAGGTCTTTGTCTAAGTCTGTTAACCTCCTAGTTTGACAACATGTTATTTTGTAACAGTTGTCTGTTAGAATCAATTAATGTTGGTGTCATTGCTCAAACTGTATTAGGAACTTCTTTGATCATTTTTATAGTATTGCCAGCGTTCAGACTCAGCCATTATCATTGAAGGACTGTACTCCTTAAAAAATTTTTTTTTTTTAAATAAAGAGCTTCTATTTAAAATTGAAAATATAAATTTTTATAACCTGACTTCTCCACAATTTTCCATTCTACCCAGAGTTCCACTAACTCCTGTACATTTTTCTGGGATTTAAATGTACTTTATAGCAGACAATTGAACTCTCTTCAAAAGTGTGAATTTCTTATAAGTGTAAGCAAAAAATGCTTACACTGTACCATAGGTGATAATGATAATGTTGAGTTTTTGTGCATGTCTACAAAGATTTCATGTCAATCTAAAATACTATTGTTCCAGAGCTCTTGCCTTTCATTAGTGATTTGTTTTGTCTACGACAACTCAAAATGAAAGTCCCAAAAGACTTTTGCACCCAAATTTCTCTTATTAAATGGCTCACTGTCAAACTTTTCTTGTCAAATTTTCATTATAGAAAATTTAGTGAGTGAAATGCAGCTATCATCCCAACACACAGAGGTCAATGAAAGAAGCTGAGTAACTAAATGATTTAAAAAACAAAAACAGCATCAATCTTTTGCCATGTTGAAGTTGAAGAGGTCATGAGTTTTTGACAACAGTGGTGTCTTTAATGAATAAGATTACAGACATATCAATAAATCCCAGGAAGAAGGCTGCAGCTGCTATACTACTGACAGTTTAATCAAAATAAAATCTACTATAAACCTTAACACATTCTGTTTCAATCATATTTGCTTGGGTTTAAGGGGGAAACACTCTTCTGAGCACCCTCAAGCAAAAATGCCTCCACGTTATGTCAGTTGTGTTTTTGCCCTGAACTGATCTGTCTTCCCTCCTGTTCAGGTGCAAGAAATGGGGCATTCCTGTTGAGAAGATCTACAATAAAACCCAAAGAGAGAAGTTTGCCTGGGCGATTGACATGGCTGAAAAGGATTATGAATTTTAACTGCAATTAGTGTTTTTACCTTTTCTACCCAGGCCTTTTGATTTTAGGGATGCTGTGTATTTGATGTGAAATGATTCCACTGTGTGGTAACTGCAGGACAACAATGTTGAGACCCTGCTGAAGCTGTGATCACAGGATAATGATTATGCTGTAAATATGGATTGATTGTGTACAGAAAAAGGAAAACAAATCTTTAACTGTTTCACCTTTTTGCCAAAAGGCATCTCTCTGAAGGAACTTTATAATTATGTGTATGTAGCTTTAGCTATCTGACTGTAATCCAACAGCAGTGAACACTTTAGTATTATATTGTGTCAAATGAAATGTTCAAAAATTTGTAAGCCATCAGATATATTGAGAAAAACTATATTCTCATAGAATAATGAATTGATGCCTGAGAGACTGTGAGAAATAACTTGAGAGAGCTAATAATTTAATGATTATTAACTAAGTGACTTTAGACTGATAGGTTCCCGTGACCCTGTAGAGGATTCAGGGGGCATAGAAAAGGGATGAATGGATTTTAGAGTGAAAAACAAGTTTAATAAAATGGGCCTGGCAGACTGATGACAAGTGTGAAGAATTAACCTCTCTCACTATGCTCACACATATTAGCACACAGAATGTCATAAATTTATTCATGTACCGGTAGTTTTAATTTACTATTTATTTCAGGGATGTACATATGTTTCAGTGTTTTTTAAAAGGCGTGCTGTATTCATGACTAACAAAAGGCTGTTTGTTGTTCATATGGAGATCTTGTGTATGTCCGTTTCTTCACTTTTACGTTGCACAGTGGGTAATATTCATCTTGATTACTTGAAATAGCTGTAACATGTTTTGTGTGCCAGAGCTGAAAGAGACTGTCCCCTATGACAGAAGAGCATGGACTTTGCCAAAAAAGATCATATCTCCTATCCTTGTAATGTGCTGTTTTTTTGTATTGCTATGATAAAGCATAGTGTCTTTGAAAATGTCCAAATTGTGAATGGATATTCTAACTTTTCTCATTAATATTTCTTGCTATTTTATCATATATCATACAGTGGTATTCTTGGTTGGAGACTTGATGTTTTAAGCTTTGTAGTTTTCAGAATAAAACATCAACCTTGTCCTAGTTGCCTTTTTTGTAGTTGTTTTTGTTTTCACATGTTCCTGACATGGTAATAGAGACAATGAATTATACAAAGCAAGGCAATGTTGTCAAATTTAATCAGCTGCAACCAATCAAATCAGAGGTCATAGTCCAAAGACCAGAATTATAAGCATTATCCGTTTATCAGATGACTTTGTTATTTTTATGTTAAATTTACAATGTAAAAAGGTAATGTAAGTTATGCTGGGACAGTAACAATACCTGTTACTCAAGTTGTGGTTCAGTAGGAGAAGAGTCTGCATCTTTAAGAGGCAGACAATGCACTCTTGCTGAAGAGTGATTTATGTTAAATTAACCAGGAAGCTAAAATTCAGCAGGACGTGTGGAAAATACCTCCAAAATAAAAGTACATTCTTGTCTGCAACATATTACTTATGTGGGATATCAAATAGGACAAAAAAGTTCAAAATTAAGGGTATTAATTGTTTCAATGTCAAATACTGTGGCTAAATGTGTAAACTTGAAGTTCATGTTTTTGCCAATTCAAATAAATTTTTTAAATGCTCACTTGAAAGTGTATGTTGACTAATTATACTGCATTTCATAAAACTGGTTTTAGGTTACAAGTCTCCATCTAATGTGGTAAACAACAAATGACTCCCAAATGGCTTTATAGCATTGCATATGTGCAGTTAGATATCTGCAAAAACACATAGTAGGAGAAAAAAAACAAGAACAAATGAAAGGTATGTGAGTGTGTTTTTCTTTTCTTTTCTGTGTTTAAAGAGGATAGAGGCAAGTTTCTGGTGATTAATTTCTTTTACTGCCTGTGGTTAAATATATGTCGTCTCCTACTGATGTTGCTCATAGTAAGTAATAAAATAACATTGTAACTTGTAATTTAAATGTATATTCGAATCTAAACTGCATGAACCATGAGTTGAACACTTTAAAAAAGTGTATTGTTGAAGAAAAGATTAAGTTTGCTTACTGGCTTACAGTTTATTTACCTATGCTGTTTGCACTGGAAAGATTTATACAAGAAAAAAAGGAAAATGTTGTAAGTGAACAAGGTTTTGTGAATTTTTATCTTCATTTTGTATTTTTTACAGCATTGTTGTTACATTTCTTTCATCCATTTTCTATACCCACTGCATCCATCCATAGGGTCACTGGGTTCTGCTGGAGCCAGTCCCACCTCATTAAGGTGATAGGCACAGGTACACTTTGGACAGTTCGCCAGTACATCACAGGGCCACATACAAAGACAAACAGCTTACATGTTTTTGGACTGTGGGAGGAAGCTGGAGTAGTAGTAGCTGGAGAGAACCCACACAAGCCTCCTGACAACACGCAAACTCCACACAGAAAGACTCCTGGGTGCCTGAGAGTCGAACCAGGAACCTAATTGCTGTGAGGTAACAGTCCTAACCACTAAGTCACCGTGCTGCCCTAGATATCTTTCAGTATATCCTAAACATTAAAAAAAATAGTAGTAAAATGTTTTTTTTTTAATCCGTAAGAAATTCCTACTTTTATTGTGGAAATCCAGATCGGAAATCCTAGTTTTGACTCCAGCTTGGATGCTGCTGTTACGTTTGAAGGGGGCGGGGGGAAGGGCCTACGCTGGTTGGGTTTGAGAGCAGACAAACTTGCGTAGTCTTGCCACGGTTTTCCCTGTCTGCCTGTCTCTCTCTATGAACACCCAGAGGGGAGAGGAGGAAACTGTTGGGATTGTTGTTATTGGGACCGCAGCGCCTTTCTGGGGCCTAGCTATGATTTAATCACGGAAAACCGGGGTGCGGGGAGGAAAAGGAACAGGAGAAAACCGTGGGGAGCGCGTGAGGAGAGAGGACGGAGCAGCCGTTGGAGATGTGCGGTCGGGCCGAGATTGAAGCGGTAGGTAGTTTCAGCAGAGCAGTTCCTGCGACGTGTTGTTTTTCACTTACATTTTTCTCAGCACGGTAAGCCGAACGGAGAAAGGAGGGGGAACGAACAAAACAGTTGCCGATACCTGTTCTTTTTCGTGGATGAAACAGGCCATATTCTTCTTTCGGCCCAACGAAATGCTAGCACACACCGGCCCGTTTACACGCTGTGAAAATAGCTAGACGTTTGTTCTTACACTGGTATCCCACTTTACTGCCATTCTCCACCACTTGTATCTCTAAAAGTCTTGCATTCAGAGAAACTTTGTTATCCTACTGCAGGTTAACAGGCCTCTTTGGCATTTTTAAGATGATGTAAATAAGGTTAAGCATCCCTGCTGTTACATTAAAGGTAAAATGACGTTGGAGAGAAAGTTATTAACTGCTATTATCTTAATCAAAACGATCTCTTCTTGTCGGGGGAGGGGGGGATTAGGTTGCAGCTGTCATTTATTTACACCCCTGTTAATGATACATCACTGTACTTTTCCTGATGGGAACTATGTTCCAGTTGTACTCTGTACTGAAAGTAACCTCGTTTTAACGAAAAAACAAAACAAAAAAAAAATCAATATAATGCGTGGTTCTGAATGTTTAAACTGTATGCTTTGTTTTCCAGCGTACTCCCCCTTTAAATGATGGTGTCCAGGTTTCATTAACTGATTTATTGCAGTGTATATGCATGATATAATATATAAACGCAATTTTACTGACATATAGTGTACTTAAGGTGTATCTCTTTAAGTTGTAAAGCACATCTGGCCTAGTAACAGGTATACTTTTGTAGGTAACTTTGAACTCGTGTCAAAAGTGCACGTGTATTAAAATGTGCTTCTTTATATGAAGTTGGAAAGCTGTTTATTGTGATTTTGTCATTTAACAGTGTATTTGTTGGTCTTTTACCACACTGTACAGGGGTGCCATAGTTTTCAGTATTATTTTAAGCTTGTGTCTCTTGCCTCCTGCCAATTTCCAAATCTTAGCAGCAGTGCAATGTGCTCACCATCACACAAGGAGTTTGGGGGGGAATTGTTGTTTAATGCCACTCTCCCGCCCTCTCTTCTCCTGTCGTAGGTAACCCTGTCTAGGCCTGAACTGTGCAGATTGTTCTGAGAGGAAACGGATAACAAACAGGGGAAGTGAACATGGCTGGGACCTCTGGCTTCTTTTCCAACGGACTTGTTCCGTGGACGGACAACGATGCAGAGATGAACAACCTTTACAGAGACCTGGAGCTGGGCACGGTACTGACATTGTTTTATTCTAAGAAGTCCCAGCGGCCAGAGAGAAGGACTTTTCAAGTAAAACTGGAGACCAGGACTATTATCTGGACTCGGAGCACGGATAAAATAGAAGGAGAGAGTAAGTAGTGTGGAAATATAATACACAAACCCACACATATAGATAGTGATGTTCTCAGAACTGCTTCTAGATGTGAACTTCTATTTTCCAGAATTTGTCTCTTTGTATACAGAAAAATCAACATTTCTAAGTTGCATGAATGGCTCATTCTAGTTATTTTTTTAATATCACATTTTTAACATCATAAACTGCATGGAGCAAAAACATTAATACCAATAATATAATGCAGTGGTACATTAAGAAGTGTTTTGTTTGTTTTTTTTTTTTGTTTGTTTTTTTTTAGGTAAATCTGTCTGAATAACAGAGTTTCAGTATCTAAAAGTAATGAATCCTTCAAGCACAGAACAAGACAACTCACTTGTGGCACTTAATATTAGATGTTGATCATTAAAACTTTATTGTATGAAAAATAAGCCTTTGTTTACCCTATAAAAAGCTGGCGTTTACTTCTCTGACCTTAGAGGCATCTAGGATGGACTTTCACACAATGAAAACATATATTGTGGTCAAACAAATCAGTATTCCAAATTTAGTTTGGTAGAAATATATGTTTTGTTCCTTAGAGACAAAAAGGATCACCAAGACTGTTATCAGCAGCGAGTTCACAAGCCAGGGTCAGTGATGGGATGGAGTTTAATCAGTACCTTGGCAAGTTTCATTTATGCTTCTGTGATGAAAGCTTTAATACAGCAAAGTAAATAGTGGATTTAAAGCTACTACTTTCAAGAAAACACATTTTACAGGACGTTTATGTGTTTTCAACAATACACTTCAAAAATGCACTCTGCACACCTTACAAAGGCATTGTGGCAGAAGAACAGCGTACAGGTGCAGGACTGTCCTGCCTGACATCTTCATATTCTTACAGTTAGAGCGCCTTTTAGCTGTTGTAAGAGTGAATGGTGATATTATGAAGTGGTAAAAGCTTAACTTGCCTTTTTTCCTTTTTTTTTTTTTTAGTGTGTTGCAGGACTAAAAATGGATAAATATTGACAAGTGAAATTAAGTAAATAAGACAAAGCATGAAATATCTTTGGTTTATATTGTGTGCAATAAAATAAGAGCCACAGTAAATCTCAGAATCACTCGTTTTTACACTTTTAGAGTAGCAGTTAAAAGTTTAATTTCATTATAATGATTTGGATGTGTGCTTTTTATAGTAATAGTAGTGTCACATGACACTGAATTACCTTTTAATTAATGTTTAGAGAATCATCTGTACTTGACCCCCAGAGCTCCGGGTTTTGGCATTACCAATGGTTTGAACTGATGAAGTCCAGTATCACTATGATCCTTCAGTACGGTAATGTTCACTTCAGGAAACTGGAAATATTCTGTGAAGCTAAAGAGCACTTTTTGGCCGATACCATACGATATTGTCCGTTTTCCTCTGTTCCACTGATCAGCACCTGTCTTTCGCATTCAGCTTGTTCCCTTCCGTGCAGGTGGTTCACTTTTTTTTTTTTTCTTCCAAAATTGTGCATATTGTAGAATACTCTTAGATTGAGGGGTAAGTTAGAGGTGTTGTTTGCATTAATGCACTGCTGTATCATGTCAGATGCTGGCTTTTGAGCTGTGTTCTGAGAACAGGCCGGATGGTCACATTCTGCTTAGGCTCAGAGGATATGGCATCCGTGATTTTGAGAAAGAATTTTTCAAGTTGGATTTGCCAGTTTTCTTCTTCACTTCCTCCCATCTGAAAAGTGGGGCAGCATTTCTGGATCTTGCTGATGTTTTCTCTGTTGTTGCTAGCAGTTGTAGCTTGTGTTTGTGGAAGTAGAATTGTGTTCACTGACAATAGCTTTTCAGAAGTGTTCCTGAGTTTTATTGTATCAATTTCCATTACAGTATTGTTACTGTTTTTAAAGGCGCTAAGATTATGCTCCTTGAGTTTTGGGTTTTAGGCCTTTAAAGTTGTTTGGAGATTTTCTTTTCATAGGAAATCCATAAATTCTTTGCAATGGAAAAAGTTGTTATAGGACTACTTACTTGGCTCCCTGTTTTTTATTTTTTGTATACATATATCTTAAACTACATTCAGTATGTTGTCTTTGTACTATAAGGGTTTGAGTTGATAATTGTTTTCTGCTTTAAATGATATTTTTGAGAGTTCCTCCCATTTTTTAAAACTGTAATTCCAACCGGGACAATATTAAGGGGCAGGTGTGAATTTTAAAAGAATGGCTGTTTTTTTTTTGTTTTGTTTTGTTTGTGTAGCAGTAAATGATTAATTTGTTGGATATACATACATTCAGGGTCAGTGATCAAATGAAATATCATTCCCTTTGCCCTATTTTATTCCATTAATTGTGATTCAAAGTAACTTACAGGGGGTTTAGCTGAAGGCACACAGGCCTTCAGTGAGTCATTAAGTCTTCTGTCTCTCGGGTAGCAGGATGCCTTGTGCACAGCTGTGCTCTGCTCCGGATGCAACAGAAAAAGAACACGAGTACACACACAAAAAGTATCATCTTGTAATTCTTTTTAATATGGTATCATCTTCTTTGCAGAGAAGGTTTTGGTCAACCCCTGAGCTATGAGTTCACAGCTGCCATTTGATATTTGTGGAGAGGTGAAATTGGTTTAGGCTGATCATTAATGCCCAGAAATAGATTATCAAGGTTGTTGAAAGTATGTCATGATCGGGGAATCACTTGGCCTCGTATATTTACTTCTTATTGGTGCCAATGAGAGAATTATATCCACCAAACGTGGACAAGAGCAGCACTCCATTGCTAAATATACAGTCCCAAGACATGGACTCGGTCGTGTTTTCATTGTCTTGTACTTTAATTTTTTTTTTTTTTTTTTTTTTTTAACCTCATGTTTTTTTTTCCCCATGTTTCCCATCAGATACCTGGCAGCACTTGCTTGTGGCTCTTACATGGTATAGTGGGTTGTGTATGGGTTGTCTTGACAAAGCAGGATGTGGTCTCGGGGAATAATTGACACAAGCAGACTGTTATACACCTAGGCATACCATACCATGCCATTAACTTAAAGATTTTTTAAAAAACTCTCAAATACAATCCCAGTCTAGATTGTAGATTGCAGTCTGTATTGGTAGAGGGCCAAAATTAAACTTTTAACTGTGCGTGTATAGTTATATCCAAAGTGCTATTGTGAAATATTACATATGGTATGCTCAGGAAACCTCCTGAGTATGTTACAGGTTGTCTGTAGGGCTTCTGACTCTGAGCATGTTGCTGATAAGTGACAAAAACCCGAATCAAATGTTAGTCAGTTTTTACCATTTAAGCATGTCAGACAAAGCAAGGTTTTAAACAGACAAACTTAACACAAACTGTTAAAGGTGTTATGAATAGTTTAACACTCTAAAGGCAATGATTTGACCCGGTTCCCTATTTAGGAAACCCCCTATTTCAGATCTTGTGGGTGGCCCAGTTGATAGACTCTCTTAAAAGCTCTTTTCTAGCACACCAAAGTGCATTTGTGTATTTCAAACATGACACCATGCTAAATATGACAACTTGTGGTGTAGAAATGAGACTGATTATTCTTTACTGCATCTCCAGTGGTTTTTTTTTTTTTTTTGATATACCTAGTTGTGGTGGGACAATGTGGGCAACATTGCATGCCAAAGCTCAGAACATCTTTATAATATTTACAGAAGTTTCCCATTTTGATACTTGAGTATCGCTTCTCAGTTTGGTTTCAAGATGATAGACCAAAAATTAGTATGTAATGGGAACTTGGGGATGTTATAGAAAGGTTTAGGCAAGTTAAATCCCACTTACAGAGAAAAAAATGTTTAAACCTGTCCTTTAAAGAGGATTAATATGATTATATTTCATTTGAACCACTCAGTCTGTATTTATACTTTAGTTATTATTAATTAAAACAAACAGACATTAGTAAATTCATAGTGGTTTGTGTCTTTGTGTTTTGGTACATTGTTAAAAGACTTAATTGATATCAGAAAAGACCACGGTTGACCCACGTATCACTGTGTGTGTGTCTGTGTGTATATATATATATATATATATATATATATATATATATATATATATATATATATATATATATATATATATATATAATCACTTCATTATAAAATAAAATACTGAGTTGTCTCAAGATTTTATTACACAAAAGGAACCAGTTGGCGATTGGCTGATAAGAGAACATGTTGGATTAAGTATTACAGATGAGTATCAATCACTCTTTAGATTTTGTATGAGTGGTTCCCCTGTTCTTTTATAAATGTATATGATGGGTGTGTTGTATTTGCATTATCGCCACAACAGTAGTCCTATACTGAGTCATGGGTCATGTAGTCATGAGTACTTGGAGTACTCATGTATGAGCATTGAAAAGTTATCAGTTGTTGGTCTGTCTGATGTTTGTCTTGATCAAACTGGGCTTTGCTGTTACATTGACCAAGCAACAGTTACTGGGTCTAAATTAAACCGTACAAATTTTCACACTTTCTAAACTATTAATGTCATACATGAAACTGGTATTTTAAAATTGACAAATTTTAAGATGTCTGATACTTGATCTCAGTTTTCGGAGAAGTGTCAATGAATTGATCAGCTGATCAGCAAAAAAGAAAGAAAAAGAAACTATTTGTTTAATAGTTGCTTATGTGGTTCATTTCCCCTATATAAATGTAGCAACAGAAAGTAAGGAAATTTGTTTGGTAGAGTATTTCTTTGTTGTAACAGTGCTCCTTGACATTAAATCTTATACCGCTGGAAAGCCTGTTTATTTCCCTTTTAAATGGTAACACATTTGTAAGGAATGCACATCTGTGGGATGAGCAGCAGAGCTGAGTATTTGGGTTGCGCCCATGAAGAATTCACCAAATCTTCTCTGCTAATTTTACCATTGACTCTTGTTTGGTGTTTGGTGAATTGGATGATTGAAGTTTGAAGAAACGACACATATTGGCAATTTAACAATTTATCCATTTAACAAATAGGAGCCTCAGTAGTGTGTCGATGAACCATACACAGCCACCACAGTCTGGCACCTCCTCCTCCTGCTGGTCACCAGCCTGGTCACACACTGCTGTGGGATGTCATCCCATTCTTCAACCAGCATTTGTCTCAAGTCAGTCAACGTGTTTGTGTTGGTCACTCTGGCATGAACAAAACATCCACGCTGATCCTACAAGTGTTCAATGGGGTTGAGGTTTGGACTGTTGGCAGGCCATTCCATCCCCTCCACATCAAAATTCTGGAGGCAGTCTTGTCTTTCTGGGGACGTGTGTTGTCGACTTGGAGGATAGAGTTTGGTCCCAGACAGTGGAGATGTGAGATTTCCACTGGTAGCAGAATCTCATCTTGATATCTCTCTGCCTTGAGATTGCCTCCAATGATGACGAGCCTTGTTTTTCCAGTGAGGGAGATTCCAGCCCACACCATCACACTGCCTCCAGCAAAATATGTTACTCTAGGCGTTTTTAGATTAGATCCTTCTGTTATCCCTGGATGGTGAACGCATGTTTAACGCATGCTGGACAATGTTAATGCAAGGCATGTTATTGTCTCCTTGGTGCCCGAAGCTGACTTGAGGGGAAGGAAGATGAGTTATTGAGTGGTACTATGTAACATGCCGCTCTGATGTGTTTGGTTGGCCTTGCTGGCTTCACCAACACCAAAACTGGCTGATGATGGAGTGGGTGGAGGATCCATGCTAAATAATAATGGGATTTGTGTAGTGACTTCCTCAAAATTGTGCAAGATTTGGGCTTTCTCTGCCTCTTCTCCATACCTTGACTCTACAATTCAACTACCATAGACAGAATCTGGACTAATGGTTGAACATAATGTTCCTCCACATGTTCAGGTTCATGCACACATGTTGTTGACACCAGTGGCGATTGGGGGTACCAGAAGCTCAAAACAAGAGACAAAAGCAACAGCAAAATAAGCTGTTTAGAATTGGCAGAGAACATTTGACAAGTATAAGTTGTTTTTTTTTTTTTTTCATTAGCTTAATTTTAAACTTATATAGTTACCTTTTAGACTACTTTTGAATAAAATTAGACATTTGAAGATTCCATCTTGGATGTTCTGCTGTCTTAGATTTTGAGATTTTGTCTACTAATCTAAACCACAACTGACAAGTTAATGTGTGAGAAAAAGACTTATCCGTTGCTGCATATATTTAAATTGAAAACCGAGTTCCTTAATGTGAATGTTTTTGGTCTGTGGATTCATGTGAAACATGAACAGGCACTTACACTTGTATCTCAAAGATTCAGTCTCTCCATGTTATCAGGGTCACAGTGTTGAATGAGCATTGTACTCAACAGAATTTGATATCAGTTGTAGCTTGTAAATATCTGAGGTAGTAGGTTGTGTAAATAAAGTTTTAAGTTTTAATGTACATGAAACCTGCGTATTTGAATTCTGACCTATTTCCATACATTCTATACATGCGTTCTCACCTCAAACATCTCATGGAATTTCTAGTTGTTTATTTTTATGTTTTTGAATTCAAGTCCTGCCCGTTTATGAGAAATGTATTCAGAGTAACCAGTAAGGTATTTACCTTCAGGCAGTAACACAGTTACATAATCAGAAATTCCTTTTAGATTGTTTTTATGAAAATGCCATCAATATCAGCTTGTCACTGGAAAATCAAGCACAACTCCACAGCTGAGTCGTTCCATTTTAAGCGTGCTGGAAACGGGAACAAAATCCGTTTAGCCTCTTGGCACATGTTTGTCAGAGGGAGAGTCTTGAGTTGAACTTCATTTAATGTGTTATCAGAGGAGCTGATATGGATCAGCCGATGTGGAAGTGCATGTTGTCACACTGTGGGCCACGCAATCACTTGAAAGTTTAAAAACTGCAATATGAGCTGTATCTGTTGTCAATCTTTGGTAGTAGCAGCAATATTGTGCTGTGCTCAAATGTGCATCCCTTTTCCTTTTTCTTGTTTTGACAAGTTGTTTTGTCAAAACTATAAAATTCTTTTTGAATTAACAGCCATACAGTAAAAAAAATATATGATTTTGGTAACATTAAATGTAATTATTACTCTTATTAATGCGTTATTTAATGCAGTTTATATCAACGTTAACCCATAAGGAGCCATGGTAACACAGTTGTCACACTGCCTTTTAAATATACTACAAAATGTTTCTTACACATAGTCTACTTCGTTTGTCTTATGTACCTCATATTTTTCCTTCACGTAGAAATGGGTCTGGGTTCTTATGGGTTAAAACTATAAAATAATTCCAATATGGTTCTTTGCTAAAACAAATTTTCTTATGTTAAAACAGTAAAACTCATATCAGAGGGAACAGAATGATTGTGGCTGAAAGCTTTCCTCATTTCCTTTATGTAGTAAACAAAAAGTTGCCTTTAGATGCTGTCAGTTTTAACTTTTTTTTTCTTTTTTGTATATTAATTTAAATTATGTTTTTATGTTCTCATTCTTTGTTAATTATTCATTATGAATACAGTCCAACAAAAAATTTCCCTGCTGAGCTAACAAGTAACTTCCACTTAATTTCAAATGAAATTACAAAATTACTTTCTCTGTTTACACATATGTAGCTTATGTAATGCAACAAAGTTTTTTTTTTTTCTTTTTAATATTAGACATGTTCTGATGCCACTTTTTTCTGATACCATTTCTATGACTGATACTATTCTACTGGTTATTGACTTTGTGTATCGGCGGTTACTGATGTGAGATGTCATTGTTCAGGTCCAGGTGTTTGTTATAAACCCCCTTTTTTTTCTTTCTTTTTTTTTTTTCTTTTTGCTTAATTGACATAAGTTCAGCCACAGTCTCATAAATTTGAGGAGAGCAGTTACAGAAATGTTTCCAACACAGCCAGGTGTACCATGACTCCAGATGATCAGTTAAGCAGCGAAACCTTATACATTTCAAAAGTAGCTTTCCAGGAGAACCTTTTTTAATAATGAAGTTAGAAACATTTGGGCGCTCATTAGCCCTCCCTTCTTTAACCTCCATACATCTCTGTCACATAGTCTGCTGTTTTTGACCAGTTTGAGCCTGTCGGTCTGTCTTCTTTGGAGGAATGGATTAGTCATATGAAGTCTTATGGGATTCCTAATGATACCATAACATCTTATCTTTTTAAAAAAGTTTTTTTTCTACCTCGGCACTTATGTGCTTAATATTATTAATGGCAGTTTATGTAATGGTATTGTACTTTCAAGTTTTAAGCATGCGGTAGTAATGCAACTGATTAAGAAGCCTGGCTTAGGTTCCTCTATATTTCTAAATTTTAGGCCCATTTCTAAGCTCCCCTTTCTTTTCAAAGGTTCTAAAGAAAATTTGTTTACTATCAGTTGATAACTTGTTTAGAAGAGTACAAGATTCTTGAGGTGTTCCAGTCTGGATTTAAAACCCATCACAGTACTGAGCTGGTGCTGTTGAGGGTTTTTAATGACATCCCTTTAGCCACAGATGCTGCACTCTGTGTGGTTTTTGGTTCTGTTGGATCTAAAAGCTGCCTTTGATGCAGTCAACCATCAAATTCTCGTGTCTCGCCTAGAAAGCTGGGTGGGCATTTGAGGTGGTGTGTTATGATGGTTCAGATTTTATTTAACTGAGAGATGTTTTTGTGTCCATCTTCTCATGTGGAGTGTTTCATGGTTCTGTTCACAGCCTTCCTTGTTTTTCATTATACTTGCTTCCACGTGCATCAGTTCTCCAAAAACATGGAATTTAATTCCACTTTGATGCTGATGACAGCCAAATTTATATACCATTAAGGGATGAAAAAGCTCACGCTGCTAAACAATTGCTAGAGTGCATTGGTGAAAGGAAGGCATGGATGTCACTTAATTTTTTACACTTTAATCAAAAAAGACTGAGGTCACGTAATTTGGATCTAGTGATGCTTCTAAACATGGATGTCAGCTTGTTGTTGTTGTTGTGTTTTTTTTTCTTTTAAGCCAACATTTAAAACCTACAGCAACAAGCCTGTGTGTAAAACTGGATCCAATTTTACCTGTAATGCTTGTATTAGTTCAGTGGTCAAGTCCGGCTTTTTTCACCGGAGGTAGCTGGCCAAGGTTGAGCCTTTTCTTACTTGACGTCAGTTTGAGATTTTAGTCCACACTTTTATCATGACATGTTTAGATTACTGTAATGCACTTTGTTGGAGTTACCCAGGAGTCACTTGGTCAATTGCAGTTAGTTCAAAGAGCTGCTGCTTGACTTTTAAATGGTGCAAAAAACAAGCGTATATTACTCCAATTTTAGCATCACTTCATTGGCTCTCAGTTCATGTATGCATTGATTTAAAAATTCTTTTTTGTTTTAAATGTCATCATGGTCTTGCTCCAAACTATCTCACTGACCTACTTCAGCCGTACAGTCCTTCACCCTCAAGTTGGCAGATAAGTTATTGTCGGTCTTATCTAAGATGAAGAAGCTGTGAGGTGACCAGGCTTTTTTAGTTGCTGCCTCAAATGTCTGGCATGAGTTGCCTTTGCACATTGGGCAGACAGATGCTCACTTCTTGTTTTTAATCATCTCTTAAAAAACATTTTTTTGGTCTGGCTTTTCACTTAGTTTGAGATCTTAGCTTTACTGTTTTATTTTTGTTTTTTTTTTTTATGTTCTATATTTGTTATTACATATTTTTAGTTCTGCAATCTTTTGCTCTGAACCTGTGTTTGTGTTCTGCAATTTGGCCAATTGTGTTGTTTTTTTTTTTTTTAAAGTGCTTTATAAATAAAGTTGAATTGAGACTGACACAGGCTGGTCGTCTAGGACATTAAATGCCATTGTTGTGCCTGTTAATATGACTGTTTTTTGGCTTTCTTTGGGGAATTTCTTGTAACTGTAAAAAGCAAAGTTTGCTGCTGTCGGTTCTCCGTCTTCTTCTCTGTCTTTTAATCAAGTCCTCATGGTGTTTCACCAGATGGCACCTTAAATACTCTTATTCAGTCCCTCGTTTCACATTTTGTTTTGTCTTTTAAATTTTAGCAACATTTTTGACACCTCTGAAAACCATGACCTTGTATAATGAGCATCACACCGTAAAATAACGCCTTTTAGCTGATAAAATCTAATCTTAGATGGCTACCTCCGTCCAGTAAGTTGCACATCGACTCAGAACAGGAAGTTGCAAGGCTGTACTGTGTATTTCCTGTAATGGCTTTTATAGCAGTGAAGAAGAAATGATCCATGGACATAAACTGTTTCAGAAAACAATTTTTGATGTAATAGTCTGTTGTGTTTGATGGTCCAAAAACTCTTAAAAAAATAGATTTTTTTTTTCTTTGATGGAAATGCAATTTTTTAAACAATATATTTTTTATGTTTTTTGTTTTTTTGTTTTTAAGGAACTCTTCAAAAAATTGTTTTATAATTATTTGTTTTAGACAAAAGTGTTTTTT
>JAOWBL010000022.1:9609286-9664719 GCA_028564865.1 Zenarchopterus dispar
AGACTTGTGCTGTCATGGATGTTAACATCTAACATCTTCAGCGAGGCCTGTAGACTCTGAGATGGAGCCCTTTGTTTCTTTCTCTTTTTCTTTCTTTCAACATGGGTTCTGATCTGATCAATGTCAAGATATAGTTCAGCGTTAATGTCCGAGGTAGCGGGTCAACACTTCCTTGTACTTTCCAAAAATGCTCCAGTGTGTAGCCCATTTCCATGGACCGATTTAATAAGAAAGGTTTTAGTGCACAGACTCCCTTGCCTTTGTGGTCTGTTTATGTATGCAAACTAGCAAGTTCCACCACCTGTTAACAACATACAGAGTGATCTCCCTCGACAGCTGAGCCGTTTGGTCTGGATTGTTCACTGTGACAAATATACTATGTTTTGTTGTAAATTGGTGGTAATCTTCATTGGGAAGCATTTCAGGTTAATTCTAAGGATGCAGACTTGTGAATAGTTACTTGTTTTGATCCCCCATGTTTTATAATTGCAACAAATTTCACCTCAGATTTGTATTTTCTTTTTTTTCTCTCTCTCTTTTTCTCATGTAGTACCTTACATATTTGTTCTCCAAAGAGAACACCATCTGGGATTCGTCCTTGAACCAAGTTTGTCCTGAAAACATGAACAACCCCTTGTCCCATTACTGGATCTCATCTTCACACAACACGTAAGAATGGAGGGCATTCGTGTACATGGTTTTTTTTTCTCTGACAGTCATTTTCAGGCCCTGGGAATTCTGGAAAACAGTGGTCCTTTAACGCTATTTTTTAACTGACTTCTTACATGAGCTGAAAGTGTATTATTTTGCGCTCAAGTTCTAGAATGAGTTCCAAGCTTGTATTTGCAGGAAAATGTATTTTTTCCTCTCACTGAAAAGAGTGTGAAAATGATCTTTTGTATTAGATGTGAAAACAATACTCAGTGGAAGAGTAAAATGGAAACCGTCTGTATTATTTTGATTAGGTTTAAGATTGACCAGCTGAGTGAGTAAAACGTGTTTACTTCAGTCAACAAAGGACAAATGGCCCTCGTCATAGTTCAGTCTCAGTGTGTTTGGAATACAAACAAAGACATTGTGTCAGTAGTGCAGTCTCAGACATGCGAATAATTTTGAGACACTGTCAAGATGTCGTCTGCATGTCTTGGGTGCATACTTTAAATTTAGATGTTTATTGTAGATACTTGACGGGAGACCAATTTTCCAGTGAGTCGTCTTTGGAGGCGTACGCTCGCTGCCTGAGGATGGGCTGCCGCTGTATTGAATGTGGGTATATATTCACACACATATTAGAGTTTTGCCCACACAAGCTGAATAACCACTATTTGACTTTCAACCTTATAACTGAATGCCTTTTGTTCATAGTGTTTCTTTTAAAGCAGCTAACACACCTTTACATGCATGCAATTACTGTTACATAATAATGATGTCTATTGCTTTGACATGAAATTCTTGTCTAGCAGGTTTCTATAAAAACAGCTAACTTATAATCAGCTTTTTTTTTTTTTTTGAATAAATCAAAAACAAAAGATGACACAAAAGTGTGTCAGGTTTAATAATTATAAAACTCTGTAATTTTTGCACAGTCATATTTTTATATATTTTTTTCCTCGTTCTTGTTGGTAGTTTGACTAAAACGATGTGTGTGATTGTTTTCAGTGGACTGCTGGGATGGCCCAGATGGCATGCCAGTCATTTACCATGGACACACCCTCACAACAAAAATCAAGTTTAGTGATGTCTTGGCCACCATCAAAGAACATGCCTTTGTCACATCTGAGTGAGTTTCTTTGAGTTCCAACCCCCTTCTGTTTTTTCCTCTTAATAACCATCAGTGATGATATAATGATAAGAAGATGACAAACACAAAAAAGAATGACGCATATAAATGCTAAAAGAAATAATACAGGAGGTTTGTCGTGACAGCAGTAATTGTTGTTAGAGGTGCACCAATCAACCAGCCAGGGACTGGAGTTTGTCCATTTTCTGCCTGACTGGCCTGACTAGTTCAATACAGTATATCCTAAATAATAAAAACCATGATGTATTTTAAAAAAAAAAAAAGAAAGAAAACTTATGTAGCTTCAAGTGTAAAAAATGGAAAGAGTTGTTAAGAAATATCTGCAAAATCTGCATTTGGAGCTCACTCCTTTAAAAAAAAAAAAAAAAGAATCAGCAAGGAAAATTATCAACAGTGCATCTCTAATTGCTGTGTTTGAGATTGTGAGAAGATTGTAAGAAAATGAAATCAAAACAAAGATAAAAAGGACACTTCTGAGAAATTGTAATGCAGCAAGTACAAATCTGATTTCCTGGTTCAGCTATCCCATCATCCTGTCCATCGAGGATCACTGCAGTATAGTGCAGCAGAGGAACATGGCCACCCACTTTAAGAAGGTGTTTGGAGACATGCTGCTGACCAAGGCGGTGGACATAGCAGCAGATGGCCTGCCCTCACCTAACCAGCTCAAGAGGAAGATTCTCATTAAGGTCAGGCACCACCTGCATTCGTATGATACCATTTAAGAATTTTTATTGATTCGGAACAAAAAGTACACAGTTCACATTGTTTTGATTGTGTAATGTTTCTGATTGCATTTCTGTCTGTCCTTTTCTTTCTGTTCCTGCTGCAGCACAAGAAACTCGCAGAAGGCAGTGCCTATGAGGAGGTGTCCACATCCACCCCTTACTCAGAGAATGATATCAGCAACTCCATCAAAAATGGCATACTGTACCTGGAGGATCCCATTAACCATGTGAGGATGGTCACTTTGTAGAAAAACATTTGTGTTAAAAGAGAATTTTTGAGGTCAAATGAGTAACCAAGAACTAAGAGTTCAAATATAAAGTATATTTGGTATGTTTATGTTCATATATGATTCTTATCAGCTATAGATGATGATCTTTCAGCTTCATGCGATTTTTTTTTTTTTCATTGGCTGTTCTTTTGTCTTCTTGGACATCTATCAGTGTGATGAATGGGGTCTTTTTTATACTTGATTGCAAATATTTGAACAAGCCACTTTTCCTTCCTTCATCCTCGCTCTTTTTTCCCTGCAGGAGTGGTACCCTCATTTCTTTGTATTGACCAGCAATAAGATCTACTACTCAGAAGAGACCTCTAGTAACCAGGGTAACGATGAGGAGGAGGAGCACAGAGAGGTCAGTGAGCATGATCAACTATTAAAATGCAGAGATGACTTTCACCCAGTACGTTACATTGTGCTTAAGTCTTTCACAGTGATCATGGAAGGTGGGATAGACAGAGTTGTGTGTTAACCTTTTATTGGTTTGCATAAAAGATTGAAGAAGGAAAGAGAGTTGTAAGGCAATGGCCGTAAATGGAGCAATATCAAAGCTGATGCAATTTACAAAATGTGGACACGTTTGAAAGGCCACAGCTGTGAGTTGACTAATATCTTCCTCTCTTTCAATTTCCCAGGTGGCCAATGGTATGGACCAGCACGTATCGGAGAAATGGTTCCATGGAAAGCTTGGTGCTGGCCGGGATGGGCGCCAGATAGCAGAAAGGCTGCTGTCTGAGTACTGCCTTGAGACTGGAGCTCCTGATGGTTCCTTCCTGGTCCGGGAGAGTGAAACTTTTGTTGGAGACTACACATTGTCTTTTTGGTGAGTTTTGAAATCTATACTCCTTCTATGGTCTTTACACAGACTTTAACTACTTATTTAATGCATGTTTAAAAGTACCTCAGTTGAGTGTATGTTACACACAACGCATCGAAATAATCCAGACACTCTGAGAGCAGTATATTAAAGGTTAGCAGTGAGATGGTGTAGGTTCGAATTGGTTACAGACTTGAGAATCTGCTACTCATAAGATCATATATTTCTCATATTGCCTCATACCTTCATCACACTTGTCTTTGGAACAGGCGTTCAGGGCGGGTGCAGCACTGCCGTATCCACTCTCGCCAGGAGGCAGGTAGCCCCAAGTTTTACCTGACTGACAACCTGGTGTTCGACACACTTTTCGCTCTGATCAACCACTACCAGCAGGTGGCACTGCGTTGCAATGAGTTTGAGATGAAACTGACCGAGCCTGTGCCTCAGACCAATGCCCATGAGAGCAAGGAGTGAGTGTACAAGCATTTACAAGATTGAATATGGGAATTTAAATTATGGTACAATGAGAGATTTCATGCAAATCCTGAAACTGGAGATTTATGCCCCAGGTTTTTTTAATTTTTTTTTTAATCTCCCACATGTTGTATAACAACAGTTCCTTGTCTACAACACATTAGTGGGGTAAAATAAAGAAGCTGAAAAGTTTAAGTTACATCTTATTTTCTAATTGTATATTTTTATTAATTCCAGGTGGTACCATGCCAACCTGTCCAGGAGTCAAGCAGAAAACATGCTGATGAGGGTTCCTCGTGATGGGGCTTTCCTTGTCAGGAAAAGGGCTGAACCCAATTCCTTTGCCATTTCATTCAGGTAACTCATGATTCTTCACAAAATACTTGTTTAACTTGGCTAATTTATACATAGCCCTTTTTATTTTTCACCAGTATATTTTTGGAGCCCAACACACAAAGTACACAATAATTAAGTTTCTGAGCATGGTGAGTTCTGGTTTCTCCACAGGGCCGAGGGCAAGATCAAGCACTGTCGAGTGCAGCAGGAAGGTCAGACTGTGGTGCTGGGAACCTCAGAGTTTGACAGCCTTGTAGATCTCATAAGTTACTATGAAAAGCACCCTCTGTATCGCAAAATGAAACTACGCTATCCTATCAATGAGGACACACTGGAGAAAATAGGCACTGCTGTGAGTACCTTATTGTGCAGCCAACAAAATATTTACTATATATTGATAAGCAAAAAATCCTATTGGTTGATAATTCATTAATTCCTGTCAGCCTGATACAAAGACCTGGTGTGTTTTGTCTAACAGGAGCCAGACTATGGGTCACTGTATGAAGGACGGAATCCTGGATTTTATGTGGAGGCTAACCAAATGCCAACTTTCAAAGTGAGTGTCCTGTTTGAACAAGTTAACATGCAGTTAAATTCTGCACCACTGACACTTAAAGCTTGCATATATCAACCTGAATGTGTGTTTCATAAGCTTCCGTCTTACTTTTTCAGTGCACAGTGAGAGCTATGTATGAATATAAAGCCCAGAGAGACGATGAGCTATCTTTCACCAAGAATGCCGTCATCACTAATGTAGACAAACAGGAAGGAGGATGGTGAGTGAGCATCAGAGAAACATGCATCTTTTTATCCATTTAGATTTATCATGTGTGTCTAGTAGACAATTCAGAACATGAGACAAGATGGAATAATAAAAGTATGGTACTGTGGGGTTAGTTAGAGGTTTAATATTTTTGTTATCAGTGTAAGAATATTGAAAGCTGAAGTGCCAGCAGTTTTTATAAAACCTCTTCCTGTTCTTTCTCTCAGGTGGAAAGGTGATTGTGGGGGAAAGAAGCAGATGTGGTTTCCTGCAAACTATGTGGAGGAGATTAGTCCATCAGCAGCAGAGCCTGACAGAACTGTGAGTATCTGACCCACAAGATAGAGCTATAAGAACACGTGTATATCAAAAGTGAAATGAATACATCTATTCCTTTCAGAGGGAGGTCAGGTCTTGTGGTTCAACCTGTCGATTATTCACTATTATAGTATACATAAGTAATGTAGATTAAGATTTCCACAAGGGTGACTAATTCTTTAATAATTTAAATTTTTCCTGTCAACCAGGAGATGACAGAAAACAGCCCCCTGGGAGATCTGCTGAGGGGAAGCGTGGATTTGTCTGCCTGTCAGATTTGTGAGTAGCTCTTCTACCTTCCTGTTTGTCTTCAGACTCACACAGCAACCAGTCAGCGCAAGCACTTGTTTCAGGCGGTCTAAATGAAAGTCCCGGTTATCTCTTCCTTTACTGCTGTGTATGTGTCTGTGTTTGTTTTCGTGTGTGTGTGTGTATGCACACACACGATATATACACTGTATGTGCTGTGCTGAGCAAAGGGGTGGCTCAGTGGTCCCACCTAGTGGTCATAACTGCAGCTGATTCCAAAACTGTGTACAATTGAGTGCAATTTCAGCTGAAGCCACTGATTTTCATTAAGAAATGGATGACTCTTTGAGATGGGGTTATAGTTTGTGTTGTGTGTGCAACTCTTTGCTTTAGGTGCTGCAGAGTTAATATTTGAACCTTCCAGCCCAGACGCCCTCCCCCACTCCCTCCCCAGCCTTTTTTGGAAAACAATGAAATAAGATGTCTTTTGTGTTTCTTTTTTTCTTCAGATTTGCGTTCTGAAGGAAAGGGCAGCAGACCTCATGTCTTCTCTCTAATGCCGAATACCCCGATGCGCTCAGGCCCAGTACTGGACGTGGCTGCCAACAGCCAAGAAGAACTTAAGGAATGGCTGATGAAGATCCGAGAAGTCACCATAACCTCAGAGGCAAAGGTACATGCACCTCATGACTGTCAAGACATACATTCACACCGTTCTCTCGCCAAATTGTGTGTTCACAAAGTTAAACTTAAAATACTAATCTATTTAAGAAACTATGACACAGCAGTTTGCACCTATAGTATTTCTCAATAATGTTGTTTTGTCTCACACCTCCTAGCTGTCTTGTACTGTTCATTATAATCAGGGTGATAATTCTTGAGAAGAAATTAAAAAATGGTTGGGCAGTATCTAATTTTATTTTTTTGAGCTGGTTTATGTTAATGTTTGTGGTACTTGTAACATTTTTTTGTTGCTGTACCCAGCTGGAGGAGGGGAAGATGATGGAGAGAAGGAAGAAGATTGCACTGGAATTATCAGACCTGGTCATCTACTGTAGGCCTGTACCATTTGATGAAGAAAGTAAGAATTACACAGACTCACTGGATTGCGTATTTATGAACAAAAAATTTCATTATATTGTTAAAACATAGATGGAAGCATATCCATTGCTTTTGTGAGATGGCTAGCTATGTTCTTTGTTTTTGCCTTCTGTAGAGATTGGCACAGAGCGGGCCTGTTTCCGTGACATGTCATCCTTCCCTGAAACGAAGGCAGAGAAGTATGTCAACAAGATCAAGGGAAAGAAGTTCCTGCAGTACAACCGACTCCAGCTTTCCAGGATCTACCCCAGAGGCCAGCGATTAGACTCCTCCAACTATGACCCACTGCCCATGTGGATCTGTGGGTCCCAGCTGGTTGCACTTAATTTCCAGACAGCAGGTACTGCATGCAGCTTATCTTGAGATCACTTAAAGCTGGACAGACTTGAGATCTTTTTTATCCTTCACATATTTCTAACATTTCTCATCTATTTTTTACTATTCTACATACAGATAAGCCCATGCAGATGAATCAGGCATTGTTCATGCTTAATGGAAGGAGTGGTTATGTCCTTCAGCCCCCAATCATGAGGGATGACAACTTCGATCCTTTTGACAGACATACACTACGAGGCATTGAGCAAGTCACTCTAGAGATAGAGGTACAGTAAAGAAAGTATTTTATTGTGTGGATGTAGGGCATGTGAAAGTTGATTGGATGGTGCAGAATGGAAAGATATATATATATATATATATATATATATATATATATATATATGTGTATATATATATATATATGTATATATATATATATATATGTGTTTATCTCAGTTTGTTTCCTGAATCTTTCAGAGTAAGCGTCAGATTATTTTTTTGTGCTCTTACATGTGAAACCATATGATTATTTTCCTGCTCCTGCACACTGAGAGAAACCAATTAAAGTGGTTTGGGCATCTGATTAGGGTGCCCACTGTTGGCTCCCATGGGGAGGTGTTTCAGGCATGTTCAGCTGAGAGTAAGCCTCAAGGCAGACCTAGGACATGCTGCAGAGATTATGGAGGAGGTAGCTGGGGAGAGGGTGAATCTTGGGCCGCTTTGCTTAGGCTGCTCCCCCAGAATAGATAAAATCCCTGTGTGACCCCGTTTTGCTATCTTTTGCACCTGTCCTGAGAGCCTTTTGTTGCTGTCAAAAGATTCTGCAGGAATAGGAACTTTTCTTTTCTTACTGGAGTCAGGTCCCACGCAGCACCCATTTGGTTTTTTGGTGTTTCTTTTCTTTTCTTTTTTTTTTTTGAACATAAACAGTCATGTGCTTTCATAAATCCTTTTGTTTCTCAGCAGTGCTAAATCTTCACTCAGGGAAACTCCTCATAAATGACACTATACAGCCTTGCATTTCATTGTGTCTTTTTGTGCAGTCTCAATACTTCTTTGTTGTAACTCACAATCTTCTGTCAAGATCTTGTTACATGTGTGTCAGTTGGTTAAGTTAAATTTTTTTTAGGTACATCTGATTATTTTTGTGACGTTTCTGCACTTGGTCTGTTTGTTAAATTACAATATCATGAACAGTTTAGCTGCTTATTAAAGCCAAAGGGATGCCCTTTCATGTCTTTTTAGTCTGTCATTTCAAATGACCCTTAAAATGTTGGTTTATGCCATTGAAGCACAAGAGGTTTTAAACATTTTAATAAAGACAGAATCAATAAATATCACTTCTTTATTACAGTGAATAAATAGTTTGTTTTGTTTTTTGGTGGGTATAAAATCAATTTCGTCTGTGAAACAGTTGATTTCATGCAGGCTGTGTGGACTCTGCATGGGTAATGTTGACATTGTAGCATACTTTTGATTTTTCAAGCAGTTTAGATGTGGATCAGCTAAACTTGTGCTTGTTGGAACACTGCAGTCATGTTCAGCTTCAAGCTCAGCTGCAGGTCAAGTTCAGCGGTGTTAAACCACAGTCAGCCACATGCTAGCTGACTGTACACTTGGAGTAAATGTATGTACTGCCCCTCAAATTTGCTATGAATGCACATCCACTTTGAAAATTTTTTAAATTATTGTCTCTTAATAACTGTACTGTTTAATTTCAAATGTTCTACAGTGATAGAGTAATTCAGAATTGTTGTTACAAATTTAACAAAATGTAAACTCACATAAGGTACTTGAGCTGTCACGCTAAACTTATACTGCTTACTTACATTATTCAAAGCCTGAACATAATGTTAAAAAGTATTGCGGTGAAGGTGAGGCACCAAATTCTCCAACCAGATTACTTCTTTATAACGAAAGACTGACATTAAAGCAGTATGTGCCAAATTTTTTATAACTGCGATTTCATGTGAACGAGAGGCTAACATCTTGAGACATTTGAGGCCTCAAACAAAGGCTTCACTTCAGCTTGTTGGAAACCAACCCAGTGAAAACAGCATTTATGAGGGCCTCTCTTATATGTTTCAGTACACACACACACACACACACACAGAGGCACTGTGCTGCATTCTCCTTTTGTCCCCCACACACCAACGCCAACACCCTCCTGAGTCCCTTTTGTCTTTAATCCTGCTGTCTTGTTGCAGTATTGACACTTGTGAGGTGCGATACTAATCAGTTGTTTCTTATAAACTCGGTATTACTTTTAGTACAGGAGTTTGTGGTATCTTAAAGTTCACCTCATAAGTTTAAACGTCTGTACCTAAATGACCGCAGGGGGACGTTTTTTTTTTTTTTCTTTTTTACTATAGCATCTTCAATCAACCCATGACAAACCAATACTAAAGAGTATTTAGGACCTATTCTATGCATTTGAAATTATATTTTCATTATTAAGAAGTGCAGTAAAAGTACCAGGAGATGGTACAATTAGGTTATGGGTTTCAGTTTAAATGTGAACAGTAGCTGATGTTACTTGTTGAGGGTTGTATTGTATGTGTGGGCATTTCTGTGATGGAATAAATGATGCATGAAGTTGTGAAAATTTAATCTGCTTTTATTTTTTTTCTTTCTTTTTTATTTTTTTTGTCTTCTGAAGGTGCTGGGAGCCAGGCACCTGCCCAAGCATGGAAGAGGCATTGTTTGCCCTCTCATTGAGATTGAGGTGTGCGGAGAGGAGTATGACAATGCCAAGCAAAAAACAGACTCGGCAGGTGAGCAGTGCTTCATTTTAGCGCAGGTTTCTCTGCCATTAAAGGTTTGCTGCAGCAAAACTGTAGGAATGAGTTGCAGTTTCCTGCATGTGTTACCAGAGGGTAATTTGCTTTCTGGTCCTAGAAAAACAGGAAGTTGTACAAACAACTGCGCCCTAACTGGGAAATCTAGGGGGAAAATGCTGCCTGACGGGGACATGATGTCATCTCATGTCAATTTCTAATAAGGGAAAAAACTTTATGGCACAAAGTTCAATGTTCTGATGACTATTTTATCTTTGTTTCCACACATTTTTAGCATTATGTTTCAGTAGGATGTGCTTTACTCTTCCAAAACCATTATATTTCTGTTCAATCAGACTATATTTGTATTGGTCTTTTGATAAAGACTGAATATAATGCAGTATGTTTTTAGAAGTGCAAATCCTGATTCAATAAAAAGTGAGTAAATACACCTAGAAGGATTAAAAACAATACCTCAGCACCAATCTTCAAGCCCCTAGAAGCTCTGAAGGACTGACGAAGCGAAATCATTTAGATCCCAGGTTTCATAAATCTTCCAAAAGTCATGGATTGTAAAATATTATTACCAAAAATTCAGTAATAGGCTTGGCCAAACAGACATTTCTTGAGTTTGCTTCTAAAAAAAAGCCCATCAGCACTGCTTGTTAACCTCTGGTCCTCAGGAAAGCTGTTTTTTTAAGGTCCACATCTGTGGAACAGATTGCCTTTGTTGGTTTTAGCTCTAAATTTTGCTATAATTAAAGTGTCTCTTCTTGGAGAGCTGAGGATTCACAATATTAAAGTAAGGCCATTAAGAGTTTTGTAAACCAATAACATAAGCAGACAGTTCTCATTAATCACTTATGACTATATAAAGCAGTAGCATGTCTTTTTATAGTTAAGCTTGTCTTTTTAGTCACTCTTATCTCCTCTAGTTTCTCGTCAAAAGAGCAAGGAGCCATGGCAAAATTATTTTCATTTATGGATTTTCTTTTTTTAAAAAAAGCTTTGTTTCTTTTTATTTTAAAGCTCTGTGTATGACAGTGATGTATTTTTCAGTGTAGTCACTTGGTGCTTAAAATACTTTTTACAGCACTATTAACTTGGAAGAAGTTATAAAACGACGCCAGTCATTGTGCTTCCCTTTGTCATCTTGTTTTTTTTTTTTCTCCTTTTTTCATCCATAGCTGATAACGGTCTGAATCCCACGTGGCCAAGAAAGTCATTCAGGTTTACAGTGTACAACTCTGCTTTTGCCTTCCTGCGTTTCGTGGTATATGAAATCGACATGTTCAACGACCAAAACTTCCTGGCTCAGGCAACATTCCCCATTCAGGGCCTAAAGACTGGTATGTGCTCAAAACCTTTATTCTCTAAAGGCGGAGGGGAAGAATCACTGGTCCAACTGAAGTGTTTTTCGTCCTTGTTTTTCATTGCACCAGGTTACAGGTCAGTCCCTCTGAAGAACAGCTACAACGAAGATCTGGAGTTGGCTTCTCTGTTAGTCCATTTGGATATTGTCAGAGGCAGGGTAAGCCGTTTGTTCTGAAATGATCTCCTTTGTGATGTCTGTACCATCAACAAACATTTAGAAAAGACATAAAGCCAACCCATGTCCCAACCTTGTAATCAGGAATTTGTGTGGTAATTGAAACACATTCCCATCACGTTTCTCATCACACAGGTCTCAGTGCTGAAAATATTCCCATTGTAACAATTCATGTCCATTTTCATGTTCAGGTGAAAATGCAAATGTATGGAAAAGTTGCAGCTGCAGTTGTTGGATAACGTAGCTGTATATTTCAGAATGTTTACAAAAAGCTTTATTGACATCAGGAGGCTCTGCAGTAGAACCCGTGTTGTTGTAACCTGTAAGTGAACGCTTTCCTCCTGGTTCTTGTAGGAGGAAAACGGTGAGGTTCTGAGCCCATTGCTCGCTGCTGGGACCACGTCATTGATATCATCAGCCCAAATAAGGCGAGAGCGTTTTGGGGAACTGAGCTCGGTGTCTTCAACTTCCTCCAGCATGTCTCCTTTGCCCCAGTCTCCTGCTCAGGCCATGTCCTACAGAGGACGGGAAGGCTCCTTTGAATCCCGCTACCAGTCCCCTATAGAAGACTTCAGGGTGTCACAGTAGACTCTGGTGGACCACATGGACCCACAGAACTGACGGTAAGTGTGTGGGTTTTAAACATGCTTGTGCATGGAGCACATAGAAGATTGCAGTCAGTCTCCTGTGTTTGTCTTCAGGATGTTGGGGAGGACCAGAGAGGGTGGAGAGAACCGTGTTCGATTCCAAGCCAACCAGGACTCATTTCTGTCACCAACCCCCACCCCATCATCCTTCCCCACCCAATCGCCTCTCCCCGTACTGATGATGTCACTGACTGCTGTGAACACTGTTTCCATGGAAACGCCCACCACCACTTTGGCCTACATTTAAGGCTGTTCTCCCTCCCTCCATTCCTGAAATGCCCTACTCCCTCCTACCCCCCATGCCTCCCCACCTCCCTGCCCTCCTGACAGGAAGGAGGAACCCGGACACTGGAGGTGCAGGGTAGCAGAGAGGAAGCTGAGTGCTGTGGACAGGAAGAAGAAACGACATTCACAGCAGAACAAAAAGCAAGGCTATAAAAATGTTCAGCCCTGAACTGTGTTTTGCAGGGCAGATAGATTGTAATCTCTTGTGTTTTCATTATGCACAACAGCTGCTTAGTTTGGAGGCTAAGAGAAATCTAGAAAAAGGTATCAATTTAAAACTGTGTTCAGTTAAGTTTCTGTCCTCTTCTCTTTTTTTTTTTTTTTGGCATATATGAATATATATATTTATTCCTGCTGTGCTGTTGGCCAGAGAACAGCAGCAGCTGACATCGTGCTCTCAAAGAGCTCCTGTCTCAGTGTTTTTAATTATTATAATTATTTAAACCTTTTAAGATTCATAATGTGACCTTTTTTCCTTCTTTTTTTTTTTTTTAAATATTTGTGTAAAGCATGGGGGCTCTCTACTGCTATTTTTAATGTGTCTTTCTTCTTTTCTTTGAGGAGAACTTTGCAGGCCTCCAGATGAACTCGTACCTTAAACCTGAGCTGATATTACATTTTCTTTTTTCTTTTTTTTTTAATCTTTTTTTTACGGTGCCAGGAAGAAGTCATAGCCTGTTTGTGTTGCAAGCAGCGAGAGAGCAAACAAGGTCAAATGTTTGCACAGACACTTTTTATTTCTTAATTGCATTCCAAAAAAAAACAAGAAGTGCACACCAGACACACCATTCCACTATCCTACGTTGCTTTTACGAGTCAGTCTGACTTCAAACATTTGTTCACTGACAGTTTTATCCTGCAGGGATCATCCAACACCTTGGTTGTGCGATGATGTGAGACCAGGGAAAAATGTTAAGCCTTCAAAAGGTTGTAGTCTGATTGTGACTGATCTGTTTTCCTAATTTTCCGAATAATTGACATTTTTCTTTCCTTCATCTTTTTTGCCTGCATCAGCTAACGTGCTGATAGCTGCATAGTTGTCTTGTCCCTTAAAGGAGTCGTTCACACAGGGCTCAGGGCTGCATTCATGCAAATCTTTGCGCTCAACACTTTGATCATTATTTAAAATAACGGTCCACCATCGTGGTTTGTGCTAAAATGCAGCATTCGTGTTCACGTTTGATTCAGGAAAGGTTGTAAGGGTTTTAGTTTTATCACTATGCCATCAATACTATAATTATGGAGAATGTAGTTTGAGATTGGAAAAGAGTTACTTGATTAACTCTGCAGCCCAGTTTTCTTCAGATGTATGAGCTTTTAGTGTAAATGAGAAAAATGTCTCATCCCAACAGCTACATGTTAACGTGGGTTTGAGGTCTTAAGGCTGTTTTACTGCATCTAGATTTTTCTGACTTTGTCAGAGTAATTAAAAAAAAAAAAAAGAAATGCAGTATTGTTGAACATACTGACCAAGCATAACCCATGTAAGACAAAGAAATCGGGTTGTTTGTGAAGTTTGCTACACCACACTGACATATAAGGTTTGTACTGCTGTTGCATTTTGTCCCAGACAGTTATGAGGATTTAAGATTAGGCGGCCTAAACATCTGACTGAATCGCCACTGCCCATTAACTTGTGATTTTTGTGCAAAAAAAGGGAGAATACTTTGCACAGTGGGAATACAAATTGCTGTATTTAACAGTTTTTACATTCCAAGCTGTACGTTTTACCATGTTTGTCTTTCTTAGAAGTCAAGACTTCTCTTTGTGTGATGATGGTTCATAAAGTTCGTGATTGAGCTGGTCTATAACCCGTGAGGTTTGTCTTGGAGGTTTGAATCCAGAGCAGTGTTTTTCCTGCCTGTACGTGATGATTATAAGAAGTAAGCTTGATATCTCACTCAGTGTTTGACTGCTGAGTCAACACTTAAGCCATATGGTATGATTTAAGGTAAAAGCAGTGTCAGGAGTGAGTGCATTTGCACCCCAGTATCAGTCCCCAAGCTCCTTTGTGTTAAATGTGTTCTTCCTTCTGTTGTGGATGAACGGTCTTTGTGGACAGCTCATGTTCCAGTGCTGCACTGCTCTTATTGCTGGCCTGTCTGCAAAGCTCTGTGCCTCCATCTGCGCACATGCCACATAAAAGCCACATCTTCCACCTGCACAGCCATCAGGCACCCACACAGATGTTATCACTTATTTCGACTGTTTCTCAGCCTTGTGTGAGCAAGTACAGACCGCGTTTGACAAGTTGACTTCGCTTTGTTGTACTTGTTATAAAGGAACCAAGTATGTTTTCAGCCACCAGTAATGAGGTCTATCCAGAGTAACTAAGAATACCTATGTGGATGCAGTGTCCTAAACTGTCATGTTTTTGTTTTTTCTTGTTTTGCTAGTGACAGCCTCATTTACATTTGCCTTCCTGTAATGTGCCTAAGCTACGAAGTATTCATCTTAATTTTGCCTTTCATATAAAACATATTCAAGCCTGAAAAGTAAATAAAATACTCACTGCTTTATACATTTTCTTTTTTTCCTTTTTTATTGCTGTTCTTGCAGCTAAGTAAAAAGCATTAACATGCTGTTTAGCAAAGAACTTTTTTTTTTTTTTAAACTTCAAATACTACACCACAGGAAATGAAGTAGTTTCAGTCCAAGATGAGTGTTGCAATTCTCAAAATAAGTACTGAAATTACAAGGCATTTTAAACTAATTTTATTCAAATGAATAAAAGATTTTAAAGCACTGAAGAGCTTATAATTATGGAGGGGCAAGTTTAACTGACATTTGCCCAACAACCCTCCATTCCAGGACACCAAATGATTTCCTGTTTGACATTAATGACTTTGAATAGCCACAAATTCATTACATTCATTTTATTTTTGCAAATACATCTGTAAAAATTGTACACCAAGTCTAAGTATGGAACTCTAATAAAAGTTCAGTTCTTTTACACTCATTTATTCAATAAGAAAATTCCCAAAAAACAAATGTACGTGCATGTTGACAACGTAAATAAGCACTCAATGCTACAACACAAATCATATTCCAGATAAGTCTAATACACTTTCATTGTGTTTTGGACACCACAGGGTGCTTGCCTTCTTTGGGCGAAATAAGTCCAGATATCTCAGCAAACTGAACTATGTCAAGTCCAATTTAAATTAAGGAGTAGGTAGAAATTTCAACAGCCCAGCTAACACATCTCAGCTTCAAAAATGAGAAACAAGAATATAAACGACATAAAAAATAAGATTATTCTAAGTTCTTAGCAAGCACCCTGTGGTTAAAAAAAAAAAAAAAAAAAGTACCGTTTTTTTTTTTTGTCCTAAAACAATTAGTCTCAGATTTGTTTTAATCACTGCTGATAACAGTCCAAACCACCAACTAGACCTCAATCTCGACAAGTTTACTCATCTTTTTTTTTTTTTTTAAAACCCCTCTTTTCCCATCACAGCAGACAGGCAGAACAAACATGGCAGCACGACTCCATCAAACGCCACCTCTGTTTCAGTTTTTTCTGAAAACTTCCTGTTGAAGGGAAAATGGGAGCATATCGGAGGATTCACTTGTGTTGCAGATCGCTACACAAAACGGAAGGAGAAGGAAAGCAGCAGGTCGGTGAGGGTTGTGGCTTTAGTGTCCATCTCACGTAGCGGAGGAGGTCATGCCAACCTCTGGGGGTGGGGCTGAGGCGGAAGAAGTGAGGGAGGGATGGAAAGGTGCAGATGGAGTGGAGATCTATTTCCATCCAGTGATCCTGTTACAAACCACATCTGCCGTCTTTTAGTCAGACTCCCAGAACAACGACCACCTGCGTTGTAAATTTGTCCTCACACAAAGGCCACTTCACTCGGTTTCTGTTGAAATAAAAGAAAGAAAGAAAAATGACCATCATGCTCCAAAAAAAAAACAAAATTAAAATAAACTGGTTCTGGGATCAGACACGCACTCGCAGCAATAATGTCACAGCATGAAAATTGTTTTTGTATGTTCCACCTAAATCTGAGCTGCTGTTTAACACTTAAACATGTCGGGCTTTTTTTTTTTTTTTTACACGAGATGCAGTTGCGTGTGTAAAAAACCGTATAAAAAGCAGAAAAGCAGTATATGTAACAAGGTGCCCACATAACATTGACAGTTTTGGACTAGGCCTTGTACGTGTATGTTTGGGGAAAAACAAAAAAAAAAAAAACTGAATATAAAGATTACCTCTAGCAGTGTTCAAAATCTTGTCACTAGTGGCCTCCTTTGCTTGTGCTGCGGCAGTGCAATCTAACTCCACGATTTTCCTCTCCACCACGCCTCCTGGCACCGGCTCCAGTGGGCAGAATCCTGTTGACGGCAGTTCTGCTGCCACACCTGATACAACTGGGTCTGCTGACGTCGCGTGAGCCGCAGTTGCTTTCACCTTTGTAGAGAACCAGTGTCGCACCAGGTCTGCTGTCAAACCACCGCTCTCAGCCAGTTCTTGCAACTGTTGGGATAAAAATAAATAAATAAATATGTTGTTTATGCATGCTCGGGACAGAGGAATGAATCAGACTGAAGATCTGATGCAACCTGTTGACTTCCGGAGCTGGGCTTATTTTATGACTTTTGTCATAAATTGGAGCTATACAAGTAAACTGATTTAAACAGGTAGTTTTTTACTTCTCCAACAGCCCACAAAAATATTGAAGACATTTTCATTCAAAGCAATGAATTTTGTCTTTGCTTTATGTCAATGAGGGTAAAAGTTTTTTTTTTTTTTTTAATTTCAAACTGAACAAAGAAGCTCCTTTGAGTAGAGAATTAAGTCAAGAGACTCCGTTTCACAGCATCCCAAGAGCTTCATAAAGGCTTTGACACAATCCCCTCTTCAGTCTTTATTACAGAAGTATACGATGCTGTGTGGAGATTATTCTCCTTTAAAAACGGTCTCTAGAAAATGATGATGAAGAGAAATCTTTTGATATGATGCCAGAGTTTTGTCTCTCCAGAATAACAATGAAAACTGATATATAAACAAGACTCAAATTTTCAGCAAACAACCATCTCAACTGTCAAATAGTAATCAGGATTTAATGAGAAAAAAATAAGCTGCTAGTCAATTAACTGATCACATTTAGCTGGAATTATGGGGTGAAACTCATTTGTGTGGCCTCAGACAACACAAATAAAAATATCATGTACGTCCCTTTTGAGAAGGAAGAAAAAAGTTAAAAATATGAATGTGTTTCAAACATTTTCTTTTTATATTGTTTTCTGTGGAAGTAGCTAAGCATATCCTGCAGCACACATCACTTTTAGGTTTAAGTTGTTCTGAATCACAAACTCAAAAGGAAAAAAAAAAAAAAACTTTTTAAAAAAAATTTGTTTTTTAAATGTTTACACCATATGTTGTCATCAGTACCTGTGATTCCTCCAGTCTGCCATGGACATCAAGGTGAGCCTGGAGGATCTTCTCCTTCTCCTCCTGCAGGTCCTCCTCCAGGGCCAAGTTCTGATACTCCTCCAGCCACTTCAGCTGCCCGTTCTTCTGCACGTAACGGCAGTCCCCAAACCAGCGCACCACTTCAGACCTGGGCAGCCCAGTACCCGTGAGCAGTTCGTCATACTGGGTAGCGCTGGGCCACTGTGTCCGAGCGTAGACTTGTTTGAGCAGGTGCAGCTGCTCCACCGTCTTCTTGCCACGGACAGTTGTAGGTTTTAGGGAGTGGGATGTTTTCTGTGTTGGGGTGGAAGACTGGCTTGGTTTGGAAACGGTGGATGAGGTGGAGCCTGTGGAAAAAACAGGTGTGCTGCTGGAGTGAGGCAGTACCGTTGGATTATCCAGTCCTTCACTCTCCGATTTGCCGCTGGCCTCTGTCACCTTCAGCATTTTTAAATTAATTTTAATAGGGTTGACTTTCAGTTCTCCTGAGCCATCATCTCTCTGTCTCTCTTCCCCATCAACCTCCATCTCATCCTCAACGTCTTTCAGCGCCCGCTCCGCCTCCTCTTTCTTTTTCTCAGCTGCCACTCTCTTCCTCCTCTCAGCGAACCAGCCATGGATCTCCCTCCTGGTCATCTTGGTCTCAGATCGCAGTCTGTCCACTTCCTCTCCTGATGGGTCAGCATTCTGGGCAAAGCTGGTCTCGAGGGCTCTAACCTAAACATAAAAAGTACAAAATATTTTTATCTTTCCACTTTAGCTGCTAACTGCAATAACCAAAACTTCTTAATCGTAATGATACTACAACTATAAAACCTAAATTCATGCTTGCTACTTAACAGTCTCACCTGGTGGGGTTCTCTCTCCTTGTAACGGATGGCTGTGAAATCAGGTGATGGAGCTCTTGGGAGTCGGCGAGAAGGTGTAGTGGGAGAAGTGGGAGTCAGTGTCCCAGCAGGATTCAAGGGAGCGTTCGGGGAGCTGTTCTGGGGTGTTTTTGAACCAGAGTTGCTGCTACTTTCAGACAGATCCATCAGAGCTGAAGTGTCGGCGGATGCAGTGCTACCAGGTGTGCTTGAACCGCTCCCTGCTCCAGATGCAGTGCCGGACTTACCCTGCCCTCCCGTGGTACAGCGCACACCTTTGAGGTTGCGAAAGTGGTAGCGCCGGTCGCTGAACCACTTACGGACTTCTCGCACAGTGAGGCCAGTCAGAGTGACGAGGCGCTCCACCTCATCCAGGTCAGGAAACTGGTTCATCTGAAAACTGTCCTTCAGGGTGCTGAGCTGCTCCTGAGACTTCTTGCCCTTGTAAAAGGTGGGGTCCAGGAATGCATTGACAAGTGTCCGGGAGCCCAGTGTGGTGCTAGGAGCAGCTACTGGAGAGGGCGAGGAGGATTTGGAGGCAGGGGATGAAGCTTCCTCCATTCTGATGGGTGGGGAGTCACTGCCAGAGGGTTCATCATCATCATCTGTGTTTGCGGCATTATTTCTGCTGCTACTGTTGCTATCTTTGCTCTTCTGTTCATTATTGTCAGCTTTGCTGTTGCTATCGACAGCTTTGCTTTCTGAGGTTGCTTTGCTGTCACTGTGTGTGGTGCTGGTGTTGTTAGCCGTACTGACATCAGTGTTCTTAGCAGTGACATGGCTGGTAGTGTTACTATTGCTCTTGCCACAGGAGTCTGCATTAGCAGAGCTGTGTTTGCCATTGACATTGCTCACCTTAGCATTACTGTGATTACCGTTTCCAAGACTGAGGTTGATGACACCAGCTTGACTACTATTAGAACTGCTAGTGCCCCCTCCCCCACTTTTACTGCTGACAATGATATTGCTCCCTGAACTGCTGCTGCCCACCGTTCCCACCACCATACTGATGCCTTTGTCTGCCACAAGGGCTGCAGCAGGCCGGGCCTGCATCATGGGCCGAGCAGCTGCCTGAGGCTTAGGTGTGACAGCCAGGGCCACGGGAGCACTGCTGACCTGAATGCCATTTGCAACCACAGGCTGGGTGACAATTACGCCTCCCTGGCTCACAAGAGATCCCTGTAGAAATTGAGGGATCCCTGTGGCCCCCAGTGAGGCAGGCAAGACTGTGATTGTGTGTTGAGCTGGACTGTGGTGACTCTGGGTCTGGTTCTGAGAGGTGACTGGTGCCGTCTGAATAATTGTGTTGAACATCTTCCTTCTGGCGTCCTCTATCTCTTCTGGAGACCAGCTGATGCCTTGCTTTAGTCTCTGAGCTGTGAACCAGATCTTGATCTGCTCTTCTGGGAACTTGGTGACCACAGTCAGGTAGCAGAGCTCAGCTTTTGTGGGGTACGGGAACTTACTGAAGGAAGTCTTCAGGAAAGAGGAGTCATCCATCGAGGCACTGTAGGTCGGGATGCTGCTCAAAGGAATCATTACCTGGAAGGAGGAGGGAAAAAAAGTGAAGTCACTGCAGGAGATTTTGTCACTTTTCATCCAATTAAAATGTTCGTATTACTAGGAGACAAAAACAAAAGCTACCTTGGGGAGATTCTTTGAGGATGAAAGTGAGGAAGGTGAAGAAACATTTGAGGAGGCGTTTATCGATGCAGAGTGGGGAATGCTTCTGTTTTGAGCTACAGAAACCACCTAGAGGAATTTCAAAATAATGTAAAATTTAGTTGGAATAAAAATGGAGCAAAAACAGCTACAGCAAAAGATAACACGCACCTGTGTGATGGGGGTCTTCAGTATTGGTAATGCTGCTGAACCGTTGACTATCTGGATCGCTGAGGGCAGTGTGACTTTAGTTGTTCCATTGTGCACAATTGTAGGAACATGGGTGACTGTCACTGCCGCCGTCTCTTTTCTTTCAGCTTCTCTTGGAGCAGGGTTAGAATGAGGGTCTAAGGACAGCTCATCTGAGACCGGGTGAGACACCACAATCCGTTTAGGCTCCGATTTGCCCTTCAGCATCCTCATGATTGGGGTTTTGGTGATGGAAATCTCACTCTCTTTACCCATCCCTACAACATTCAGCAAACTCTGCTCTACCACGACCCTCCTGTCCCTTTTCCGCAACTGAAGAGTAGTGCTCAACGAGCTAGGATGAACTCTGGCATTGTGCAGGGCCAGCCCTTCAAACTTAAGTGCCGAAACACTACAGTTCATGCACACGAAGCTCGGATCTGCACGAAACTCTGGATGCCCAGTGTAGACGTGGTCCAAGAACAAATTAAGGTCATGGGTTTCAAAATTGCAAGGCTTACAGGTATAAGTGCCAGCACCATCCTTATCAGCATCCCCAGCCTCTGGTTTGGAAGATTCGCCGGGGTCTAAAGGCCTATTTGTGTCATCTCCAGAAAGCCTGGACTGACAGAGAAAAATTGGAGAGTCCCGCTCAGCCTCCTCTATGGGATGGATTACCTTGCTTGGGATCATACAAGGTGTAGTGGACTTCCTCTTGCTGGCCATGGTTTGGTCACAGGGTGGGGAGGGATGGCCAAATGGCTGAGCGGGGGGTGTAAGCGAGAAGATGGTGTTCTTGTTGACTATAGACCAGGCATGGAGGAACGAGGGTGGCGGGGCCTGTCCATGGGTCCAAATGGTTCACTCTGGAGTTTGTTGGGAAACCCTAGAAAAGAGGAACATATTCAAGTTAAATTAGCCGGCCTCCAAGGTGATAAACCTTTAATTAACTGGACGCACTTGGTTAACTTCATTTTATATTCACGTGATAAAGAACAAGATATGAAACTGAATGGAAAACACACCAGACAAGATTTCTTACTGAATGCAGCAAAAGCCAGTTTTCCACTTAAATGGGCCAAATAAACAAATCCTGTCCAGAGAGGTAATTCCAGGTGAAGCATCATCGAAACGGGTAATATCAAAACCTTGTGAAAAGCTCTTAAAATCCAGAGTGACTTATGAATATTTAATTAAAAGTAATAGTGAAGTCTGTCCCTTAACATCCCCGTCTCATCAAATCACAAGGTTATCTCTTTTATGAGGGCATTCAAACAAGCTCCGTCTGCTCTTTCACAACTGGCTTTTGGGGAGAGCTCCTGTCCTACCCCCTCGCTTTCCCCTCCCCCACACGACTATGTCTCACTTCCCCTCTTTCAGACACACCCCCACAGAGACTGTGTATTTTTTTTTTTTTTTTTAATCCACAGTCCCTGTAACCTCACTTAACACATTTGAATGTTGCTGCTTTTGATAGCGTGTACATGACAACTAACCAGGCAAGTGGGTGTTTCAGCACATGTTCCTCTCTGTTCTCGTCCAGCAATGGCACAAACAGTAGAGACAAACATACTTGTATGAGAACATACATCTTGAATGTTCGCTACAACACCAGACAGACTCTTTGTCTTTGTGTGATATAAAAAGGCCTACCTTCTACCTCCGTTCCCCAAACTCAGAGGATGTGATCCAGCATTGAAGGACAGCTCTAGGGCAATTACTCTCCCAGCCACTCTGCCCTGACATGACACTTCACGCACAGAGCAAGAAAATCTCACCAAGGTTCAATTGCTGAACAGGAAAATTTTGAAATCTCAAAGTCCCCTCATGGAAAAAAAGTCTCCATAAACAAACCAAATGAAATCTGTTTTTCAGGTAGGCAGCCTGAATCTAAACCAGTTGTACTTTCAGGTTGTACAAACAGCATAAAATAAACTTAACTGGGACTTGTTTAAGGGCATGCCAACCTCTTTGTGCACATGACTGTTGTAGTATCATTGTGTCTCTGTAAACACATCCAACAAACTCAATAGTGGTTTCAGTCAATAGATCAACCCTTCTTCTTGGCCAATGGCAAATATTTTGTCCTCTACTCACAAGAGCACACTGAAATCCTTGGTTTGTCACACAAAGGTCATGGCACATTAGATCAGAGCCCAGTTAACCCTCACAGGACTGGGATGTGGCAAAAGGTTCCCTCTGGTGTATGGAGAGGGCGACTGAAAGGCAGACCCAAAATACCTCAGTCTGCATGTCTTAACAAATCATCTTTATCTTGTGAATTAGAGGCTTAAATATATTTGTGATTAGAGAGTGAAAAAGGACTCATTTTTAATTTTTCCTCACTCTGGGCAAGAGAAGTTCATCAACCTCTTTGGATCTGAGTGTGAGGGGTTAATCGGCAATTGAGGTTTGCTACTGTGAGGGAACGTGATGCCCCTCGCCTCCCCCTTTGCATCCCCCCTACCGAGAGTAACTGCCCTTGGCTTGGGCCGCTGCTCAACCCTCCTACTCCCCAACCATTCAGTTCTGCATCAGGGGGCACCATTCTGCCAAGGCAGGCTGGTCACATGACCGATACAAAGGCTTATGGGTGGGCAGTCGCAGCCATCCATCACGTGGTTCTACTGGGTGTGGGTGGCAGGCAAGAGGAGAGCGAATGGGAGATGATGATGGGGGATGGGCAGCCTGTTTGGGGTGAGGAGGGGTGTTAACTATCACGGAGGAAGCACTGAGGTGTTTCTGTGAGGAATTTTCCTCCCTGATACCCCCCTGCAGCCAGCCTTCCCCCGCACTTCCGAGCCCCCTTCTTGTTCAAAACTGAAATCACACAGTGTTCCTCCCTCCTCACTGCACTGCACAACCTGGAATGTTCTGCCAATGGACGTAACCTGGACTTCAGCTTTAACATCCAACTGTGCATACGCACAAGTTTCAGTGGTGAAACTACCGCTAAAAACAAGCACATCATCTTTGAGAGTAGAAAAATCCTATTTACACACATATCAAACCATGTAAGCACTAAAACCATAGGTAGCCTACTGAAGAAAAAACAAAATCATGGATATATCAGCAGAAATGAGCCACAGCATGACAAATGCTCAGCAGATACCTGGAGGCCTCACATAGGTGATGGCTAAAAACGATAAAACCTGTCCAAATGGGCTGCTTGTGTCTCGGCGATGCCCACTTAAAACTTCTGTTGACTCCCTGGTGTGAACGCACTGACATACCTTTACTGTTACTTCTTGTGTCTACGCTGACTGACCATGCAGCAATGCTGGTTTGGTGTCTGTTATGCATGTCAGAGCATTTGCATGTGTGGGTTTCCTGTGAGATTGAGAGTTGAGAACGGAGGCTGGGTGGGAGGGTGGGGGCATATGTGCTGTGCTTGCGCTTGTTTGTGTGTGTGTGTGTGGCGTGCGGGGGTGGGTGCTTGCATACCTATGCGTGAAGCTTGTTTACTAAAAGGTAGTAAGGCTGCCATTTTTATTGTGCGCGAGAGTCATGGATCTCCTAGTATACGCAAAGACCATGTTTCTGTCTCCCTGGTTCAAAACCCGTATTATCTTTGCATCATCAGCGGCTCAGCGTTGCATGACCTCCTTCCAGCTCCTACACTGCCTCTTGCGTAGGCCAGGGCTATATCCTCTCCGTACAAACCAGTAATAATAGTGCTCAAACACTCAGGAAAACTCGCAGCTCATCACCCAGCTGAGAATACAGGTGTAACACACCGATATCGTGTTTCTGAAACAAATGCTCTCTTGATAGAGCAGTAGAAGAGTAAAAAACAGTGGCAGGCCTTTCCTCTGCTCCATATTTTGCTTTCCCAGTCGTCTTTTTCCTCCCTCTCCCCCGTCACTCCCCCCTCCCTCTCAAACGTCTCTGCTCCCTCTCTTTCCCCTCCCTCCCTCCCACTGTTTCCCTCTTCGAACAAGTTTGGCCCAGGGAGACAGGTCGGCAGCGTCACTGGTGTGTTACTGTCCCCATGGCAACCACCTCCTACCCCCTACCCCCACCCTCCCATTCCCAATCTCTATTCCACCAGATCACTTCTCCAAGCGCACACATATTGATAAACACACTCGCATCTCTTATGCCATCCAGTCCTTGACCCAAGCAGAGCTTGTTTGTTCCACACACCCCTGTGAGTGGTATTTGGAGAGTCCCTGCCCTGCTCCTATTTCAGTGCCTCCCGCACAGCGTTCATGTCTCTCTGTTAGGTGTGGTCGCCGTCTCCAAGGCGTGCTATTGGCCAGAGTTGCTGTCGTCTCTTCCTGTTAAAATGTCTGTCCAGACATCTGCCGTAATGCTCCCTGCACACTCTGTGGCCCCTGTGCTTCGTCTAAGAGGCCCAAATCACATAGCGTTCTTGTATTCAATGCAGGAAATGCAAGTATTGATATATAAACAGGCCTTATAACCTAAAAAACAAAAAACCAACCTAAGCATTCCAACTCATTATCAAGTTCGCACCTACATAGTATACACCCTTTTCAACCTTGCAGTTTTTGAATACATATCCTTCGCCAGGTTTTCTTGTGTCCTTTTAAATAGCCCTCCTCCCACCTTAAACATGCACATTTCCAGATAACCTCTGTATGTCAATCAGATCTTAGATTTGCCTCCATCATATCCCTGCTGACAATCACAGCTCACTAAAACAAATGCATATTTTATTCATCTAAACTTCTGTCCACATCTGTCTCAGTTGTCACACAATACTGGCACGCATAAGGAAACCTCAATTACAGGGTCCCTACAGTGTCGTTCCCTCTGATCCCCAAGTCTCCATCTGGGCTGTTCTCAGGTCAGGGAGCGGATGGCTGTGTGGGCTGCGAGCGGCTGCATTGCTGTGGCCACTGCCGGTGCATGCGTTAAAACTGGGTTGGCTGACAGGGGAGGGAGAGAAAGATGGCGGAGCACCATGCTTTGTGTTGTCCAACCTAAAATGGCTGACATCACAAGCTGTTCATCAGCTAAGCAGAGCAAGAAGCTGCTCCCGCTGCTGACCGAAAGCCGCTCGCTGTGGACATGTGAGTGGATCACGCTGCTTTCCTTCAAGACTCTGAAAAGGCTCTTGAGAGTAGTTCTTTTTTCTCCTCTCTCTCTTTTTTCCTTCCATGATCATCCTTGGTAGTAGAGATCTGCAAGTAAATCATCATTACATGGGTCGGCACAGAGGGGAGAAGAAAGTCACTGACAAAAAGTCAGTAATACCAGAAAACTTCCAAAGTTCATCGAGTCATCAGCAAGTAATTAGCTGTTCGAAACATAAACTGACTTTTCAGTTGTGAAACAGATCAAAAATAAGCTTTGCATGCAGAGCAAATCAAATCAATGCATGTAAGCTGCAAACGTAAAGCTGCAAGAAAGAATGAAGAGGGAAATGGAGCAGGGAGGTGATGGATGGAGGGGTGGACTTGTCAGTGAGATGAACATCCACCAAGCTCATGTCATCTCCAAACAAGACAAAGAAGTATAGCAAGATGAGGCAATACAATCTGACAAACACACTTACTGTAATCACCTTTTCCATCAAGAGACTGATACTTTGATTTTTTTAAACTCTCTGACCTTAAGTATTGTTATTCCACATGAAATGAGACCTCCCGTAAGCAGTAATGTGAAAGCTGCAGAAGGTACGCTGTGGGTGATAAACAGGTAGCTGGATTAAACTGTCTGTCTATACCTGAGACTCACGTGGACATCAGACACAAATTAGCTGCCTGGGAAAGCTTTGCTCTAATCCCTGGAGTGACACACACTCATGAAAACACTGACATGATAAATGACCATGGCAACAGCTTGCAGACTCATAAGGCATACTTTGCTGCTTGCAATTTGTGAGAAGAAGCATATCCAGCCAGTATGTGAACACAAACACCTCAATAGGTCCTGGCAAAAATTTAAAACGTGAGAAGGACCAAAACATCAGAAGGTGAATTTGTTGTAAATTTATTTAAAGGCCAACAGATGGAAAACAGCATTAGTCATGAGTGCGTGAGGCGTCAAAGTGATTTCAAACTCCTTCAGTCATAGCACGCTGGATTGGTGATTTTTTTGGATTTTGCCGATTGTTTTATATATCTGGTGTTAATGTAAACAAACAACATAAAGAGGGGGTTTCAACAGATTTTGACGACTAAGCAGTGTTTTGTGGGAAAAACTGAAACGGAGTGGCTTTGCTGTGAGGTTGAGTCCCTGAGCGCAGCGGCGTCAAACATATCTGAAAATGATGCGTCTTCCGCTCAAGTTAGGCGGACTGAGACCTCAACTTAACGGGGTTGTCTACGTTACAGCTTTTAAATAGTGAAACAAATCCAGAGCTGAGGGAAAAGGGAAAGCCGCTCCCCCCAAGCCCAAAAAACCCTCACTGTTTCTCCCCCCCGTTGGCTGTCGCCATTTTAAGCAGGCGACATGCAGCTGGCCAGCGCTGCTGAGCCAAAGCCCGCAAAGGTGAGGCTTCGCGACAGCTCCCACAAGTTTAGGAAAGGTAAACCCCGGTATTAATGTGTGTCAGAAAAATCACTCACCTCTTCTTGACGGAGCTCACTGTACACAGCGCAGGTATTCAAAAGTTTACATTGACATGGACTCAGAGAGGAGCCAGTAACGGACGGGAGGTTTGGGCTTCACTGATGGAAACTTGTAGGTGTAAGACCCCTCTGTGTGTCTGAGCCGGTGATAAACCTGACACCGAAGCCTGACCGGTCCCGCCAGCAGCGTCCGCTTTCTTTCTTAGCAGCTGTTTATTTCGTGTTGCTCTCGGTGTACAAGCTGCCAGCGGAGGGGAGGAAAATACGACGGACGTACCGAGGGAAGAGACGCACACGTGACGCAGACGTCACTGACGGTGGAGTTGGCGTGAGAGGACTCGAGCTCCGCCGCGTACAGAGAGAGCAAAAGTGAATCAGACGTCCCGTCCCGACGTTGACCCACCGACACGCGTGGGGTCGATTTTGAAAGTGCGCGAGTGAAGCGTAAACGATCACGATACCGGTTAAAACGGAGTTCAAGCTGCTCACACCTGTCCCCCCCTCCCAGGTAACCTCTCTTAAAGAGATAGCGCCTTAAAGTTATCCTGAAGTCACCTCGTTGCTAAGGAGACGTCTACTGTCTACGTAATGAAAGCGTTACTGTAGGAGAAATGTAGAATATTCAGATTTCCTCATAATGTTTGTAGTTACAAAACCCACTAAAACACAGACGTGTTACTCTGTTCTACAATACACATGGGTTTTGTGGGCTTCAGTTGACCTACAGCTTAATAGATTAATTAATTAAATCGATTGGTTGATTGACGGTAAATTGGCAACCATTTGAAAATCTTATGTAATTTCCCGCTATTTTCACATCTACAAACCAGTTTATAAGTAAAACAATTATCAGCTGATTAGTCAAATCTGAAAGTAATAGTTCTATACACAAAGTCGCCTACAACCCCTCCAAACACAACACTAAAGTTCTGCTTTTACATTAAGGCAAATTATAAATATCTAATTTACTATCATGATTAATCTTTTCCCATTTAGTATTTTTTTTTAGTGCTGTACACTTTTGTGATTTACCGATGTAATACTTCCTGTGCATAGTTTTTGTTTGTAATAAGTTTGTTTTTGATGATGTTGCACCACCACGATGGGTTTGAAATAAAACAGTCATAATTTGATCAAAGTGTAGATTTGCAACTTTAAATTTAAGAAGTTTCACAAAAATATATCTTTTACCTTTAAGGAATTAGATCCATTTTAAACAGAGAACCGCCAGTTTTCAAGTGTTCATAAGTGTTTGGACAAAGTCATTTAATTGTAAATATAACCCTAATTTTTAATACATGAATGAAAATCATTTGCAGTCAATGGGTGTTTGAAGTTTGGATCTCATGGACATCACCAAATTTGGAGCTTTCTCCCTGAAGATACCTTCCCAGACCTTCACTGCAACCCCTTTCAGTTGTGTCTTCAGTAACTGAAATGCAGTAGATTGTGAGCAGGTGACTGATTTAGCCAAGAAAAGTATTCAATTTCTTTGTTTTTAAAATGATTGATGTTCTCCTTCACTTACACTGTCCTTTCACTACTGATATCAACTACAGACTTTTTGTTTGTCGTGAAGTAACAAGAGAATTGACCATACCTGACCAGTTTTCTTTTTTTTGTCAAATGTCCTTTGAGCTCCTGAAAATGGAGGCTCTTTACTTAAAATGTTTTTTTTAATATTAAATACAATATAAAGAGGTTTCTGAGAAACCTCTTTATATTAAGCTGAAAGTTGAGACTTTGAGTGCATCTTAAATGTGTTATTTCAAAAACTATGGAGTATAATGACAAAATAATTTTAAAAACTGCCATTGTCCAAATACTTTTGCCTCTAACTGTATAAGTTTAAATGATAATACCTCCTCCGCTCTTATAATGAAACAGATGTGTCACATATAAAGTGTTTATATAGTGTTTTGATGACGATGTTTGAGATGAAAACCACTTGTACAAAATCTTGTGTATTGTTGAGCTCTGGTGTCAATGAAGGCCATACATAAAGATTCACATCTTTTTTTTTTTCAGCAAACCATTTAGTGATCCTATGTGCTCCATAGCTGCCATCAGTATGGAGGTGTTTTGTCATCCAATAAAGGTGATCCATCATTCAATCAAATTGCTTATTACTTGCTGTAATACCACCACACACCTTTGTGGCAGCACATTTCTCCAGGAGTTCATGCTTTTCCTCTGATTAGGATCTAGTTGATTATGGGTCTGGTAATTCATCTTTTGAGATTAAAATATGACTTTTGGTTTGTTTTAGATCTGACTTTATTATGTTTACACTAAAGGGAGCAATATTCGCTCTATAACTATACGCATTTAAATAAAGATCAAGTTCATTGAGTAAGATATAAGCCAAATTTTCAACACTTAGTCTTCCCATGTTGATGTAAAAGCAGTTCATAAAATCAACATCTCCACTTCTTCCTTATAATTCTGTACCCAAACATGCATTTTTACTTTTAGTTTCTCAAGCTTCTTGGATGTAGGTGAAGAGCTAAAATCCCTTTTCTGCCAACAGCAAAGTTTGCGGAAGGATCGCTGAAGCCATTGAAAGTCTGCAACTACACCTCTGTGAAAAGCTGCTCAGCAACAAGCAGCATGAGCACATGCATGACTTCCACATCCTTCTCATATGATTAATCCAGTAACATGATAGCAGATACAACTTTCCACATGGCAGCAGTCTGTGAAGGTTACAGCTGAAGGATGTAGTTCACATCAAGCTGTGGCAATTATACCCAGTTTGAAGATGACAGCACATCTTCCTGAATGAGTCAGTCGATCAACGTAAAGACTTGAAATAGAAAATGAAATTCTGTAACTTTCTTACAGTTAGAGGGCTTGAAGTGAACACATTTCAAATTAATGTACATGATATTAGGTCTGTTATTTATAGACTGATGCATTTCAAGCATTCCTCTTGAGTTTTGTTCTGTTTTATAGCCCAGAATATTTTACTATCACAATTCATTTTGTGCTTGTTTAACTAGACTGAAGCCAAATTCATTTTAGCTTGAAGATCCAAAAGTTGATTCTGATTATGAATTTTTTAAGAGTTTTTAATTTCATATTTGTCACACTGTTCTCCACTGTGATATTTTCCATTTAGTGTCTCTTGTATTTGGTGATGACCAGAAGTGACAGCTGTTGCTTAGTACTCTTCTTTGGAAACATGTTGTAGAAATGCAATAAGAAATGAGTAAACTGATTAAAATTAGATCATGATTATTCAAAATGCCAGCAATCTGTTCTCATACATACTATAGTTGGGTTATGAAGTACATCCCTTGGACACTGGCTGTGTATGTCTTTACGTCTCTTTATATCTCTTTTTTTGTCTCATTTATAGTGTTCATGTATAATTATGGTAACTGATGGTCTCTTTCTGTGGAACTTTTTTGACCATTTTGTGTCAAAATCTGGTTATTTTGCTTCTTGGATTTAATTTTCTCTAAGTTTGCCCCCATTTTGGTCATTTTGCATTTCTTTGTGATTACTACAAATCTTATTCAGACTGTAGTTTATCTCAGATTAGTTTGTGCCACATAAAGGTCATATTATAGCTCTTCATGGGTGTCTGATGTCCTATTTAAATCATTTTACATGATTTTGGTGATCATTTATGACATCCAGGGTCTCTGTTTTATACTTTTTTGAGTTGTTTTGAGTCAAATTTTGATAGTTTTGTTTTCTTTCTTAATAATATAAAAAAACACGAGTGCTTCCTTTTTTAGCATGTTTTTCCCATATGTGCTTATAAAAATGTCTTTCTCAGAATTTTTGTGTCAAATGTTGAATTTTGTAAAATGTAAATCACCTCTACTTAAAATGATCAAAATGAGCTTGAAACAATTCTGCTAAAAGAAATCACACTAATGTGAATACTGTGCTATGTTGCACCTGTACATGGATGTGTGTCTGGTTCATGGTCTTTTCTTGGCTACAGCCTTCACCAGCTGTGGTCCTCCGCCCATTCACTGAAAGATCATTTATCTTTTGGTCAAATTTCTGGTAAATCTATAATAGCCTCTAGTTTTTCTACCTCTAGTTACATCCCTTCACTCTTATTATAACCATAACACATGCTGCTACTCAGCTACTACTATACCACCTGCAAGTCAGCCTCTGATTACCTCCACCTGGACAGACTTCCTCTAGAGCAGCAAAATAATCAGTAAACCCTCAAACTTTGTCTCCTGTCTGCTCCTGTGTGAACAAAAACCAAAGTGCAGCAGTGCTGCAGCAGTTGACTCTTGTGTCAACCGAGACCTAATCATGTTGATAAATTACTGTAAAGATAAAAGCAAGCCCAAACGTCTGAACACCAGCTATGTTACATTTCAGCCTACACTTGTTGCAACTTTGACAGTTTTAAACTTGACCACATTAATGCCATGGGTTTTTAATTATTCCGTCAACTACTTTTACACATGAGGGACAGTGTATTAATATTTTTAAATGTTTCCTGATGTGTAAAAATACTGCTAAGACAAAATAAGATAGCACTTTATTGATCCCTCAAGGGGGAAATTTGTGTGTTACCACAGCTCAGCACAAAAATAATACACAAATAATAAAAATAATACTGCTATGATCAAAATGGTGAATGTCAGGTATTATACTATTTGATACTGAGGGCTTATTGATGTTGGTCACCCAGTCTGACACAGTTTACTCATTCACAAATGTTTATTACCATAGAAACTAGGTTTGTTGAACCTAGGTTGAAAAAAAACCCAGCTTTGAAACAAATAACGATGTCATTTAGTTTTAGTGTTTGTTAGAGTGTTTTAAAAGTAGAATGGATGCATTAAGATGGATAAAAGTTGTAAAATGGGAATTATCAGTGACCTGCATCTATGTTTTATTTCATATCCCCACAGTTTAATGTTTTGTTTATATTTTTTCATTTTTATCATCTTTTGACTGTACATGCTCAACATTGCTTTTTTGAGTTGGGTTCTTGTTATTATACCCTTTAAGCAATAACTCATATTTGCAGAAAAAGATGAAAAAAGCAGAATAACAACAACTGAAATGTTATAAAGAATCCTTTTTGAAAACCTGCATTTCATTAGAAACATGCTGCAATTATTCTGCAATTGAATTGGCACATTTGATGTTTATAATAGTAATTTATATGATCTATAGTAACCTACATGATGTATTTCAGCACTTAATAACAGTGAAAGGAACATGAATGAAAATATTTGAACAGAAAGGTTGAGAAATGTAATCACACTGAGATATTTTATATATTGTTATATAAAATATCCATCCATTTTCTATACCTGTTGAATCCAATTACTGGGCCAGGGGGGTCTGCTGGAGCCAATCCTAGCCCACTGCAGGTGAGAGGCAGGGGTACACCCTGGACAGGTCGCCAGTCCATCACAGTCATATAAAATTTGCGAAACTATATTTATCAAGTACATTTTAACAAAAATTAAATCATTTATAAGACTTCAAAATATTTATTTTGAAAAGTCTTTACCTTTATGTCTTATTTTGTTCATTTACTGTGTCTCTTCATTGGACAAAACCAAGGGAGCTCTTTGGGGCCCTAGTCTGTGCCTAACAACCAGTAAGGCCAATTAGTTACCCATACATTGTCTCAGTTTTTCACATGTATCCACTAAATGATTTTCATTTTCCTTATCAATGCAAGAAAATCATTTCAGACCCTTGTCTGTGAAACAAGGGACATTTTCCTAACCAGATCAATTGAATGTACAAAAGAACGAATTCTGAGAGGTCAACATACTGTATTATCCGCTAATTAGGCTAATCATGGGTCTAATGTAATTTAAATGTTGTGAAAATGCTTTGGGCCACTATCTGAGGGGCTAAAAAGGTATAACGAATGGTAAATAACTGTGACATCCTTTGTTAGTTTGCGTCCTTACCTACAGTATATAATAATAAATTAAGTGGGTAATCGTGTGTAATTGTTGGTAGCGACCAGCAGGGGTCGCTGTAGGCTTCATGAGCGCTTTGCCACACAGAGGAGAAACGTCTCACTTTGTGATTGGCAGCTGCTGGCCAGGGTCAAACGATGTTGCGCATGCTCAAACTCTAAACAGCTAGCGACTAAAATCTGTCAGCTCAGCGAAGCGCAGACTTGTGAAATATTTTCAAATATTCCTCAAACTGCGATCTTTTAGTTAGTCCTGGATACTTAAACATATCGTTAGCTCTCATTACGTTTGGTTATTTATTTTTAAAGGCCTATCGCTAAAGGAAAGAGCACAATGGCGAGCAGTTCGAAGCGGAAAGAAGAAAGTCATCTTCTGAATGGAGGTGTAAAACAGTCCACATGGAGCAAAGCGTTCAACAGCACTGCTGTCTGGGAAGAGAAGGTCAGCTATTTGTCCAGTTTAGCTGACTCTGTGGCATTCTATTACACTTTTTTTTTTTGCTGTCCCAAAGATTTGAACCTGCATACATTTTTATCAGTTATATCTAAGCACCGTTAGCCTGAGTTAGCCACTATGCTAAGGATTACTCTGATTCTTGTCTAGTTGGAGTTTTTTAGACTGTCAAACCGAGTCAGGTGTCTGTATTTATTTCGGTAGTTTTGATTGTTTATATCACCTTTGTCTTTTATAAATACTTGTAGACTTATTACTCCCTAAATCTCGGAGTTCTCGCTTCTGAATTGGCAAGAAAGACAATTATTTTCTGTATTTGTTTCATTTTCGTCCAGTTAATTGCCCGGTATTACGTCATGACAGTTTTTATTGATTAAACTGGTAATAAAGTCTTGTGCAAGACGATAAAACCAGGGAATCATTACATTTATGACATTGGAATCACAGCATTTGACTTCATTTATTTATTTATTTTAATTTTGCCGTGTCAGGCTGCCACGGTCGTTACTATTTTATTTTTCTTTAAAAAAGTGTTTAAGAACTTTATTACTTTATTTCAAAAGAGAAATCGGTACATAAATCATCAGTGTGACATTTTATTTCTTATCCAGTTGCACTATTATTTGCTATATATATCTTATATATTCTAGTTATTTTTTTGTAATGTTACATTCTTTAAGAATATCAATATATCTTGATAATATCTGTCTTTATGAATGGTTTTGATACCTGAGTTTCCCGCACGGGGATTCAATAAAGGAATCTTGGATCCTAACCAATTATCAACACTTAATTACAAAGTTATTATTGATGCACCTTAACCATAGGCCCTCTCTGTCTGTCTGTCTCTGTCAGGTTAGAGCTCAGCAAGCTTGACTTTGCTGTGGTTAGAAATGTTACCGTGTGGCATTTTCTCCAGGCACCTCAGGGTTTCATCACCATACTGTGTTAATTTAAGTCGAAATTGGCCATAGAGACTGGAAATGTACATGGCTGTCTGTTAGTCCATGGATGTACTGGTTACCTCTTCAGAGGGTGACTTACCTTTCGTCCGGTGTTGCCTACAATAAGCTCAGTGGTTACAGATGATGTTTGGATGAAAATGGAACCAGATTAGGATCAGTTATGACTGGACCCAAAATACACTTTTGATATGAGAAACATCCAAATAAGAATATGAGATCCAAGATTAAAACAAGGGACAAGGGTAATACTTGCAGGTGTAGTTTTGTTCTAATGTCAGTGTTTATATCAGCACCATTTTGATAATACAGTGTCTGTTTTCTTTCACAGGATGAGTTTTTAGATGTGATTTACTGGCTCCGACAAATTATTGCAGTTATCCTTGGTGTGATATGGGGTGTTGCACCATTGAAAGGTTTTCTTGGAATAGCCATGTAGGTATTCTATGTAGCCTATCTAAACTTGACATCTTTCCTTGAGTCTCGTCATATTAGATTGTACTGAGGAAAACACAGAAAAGATAACATCATCTTCTGCTTTCCCCATTAGTTTCTGCATCATCAATGCTGGTGTCCTATATGTATACTTCAGCAGCTTTCAGCAGATTGACGAAGAGGAGTATGGAGGCACGTGGGAACTCACCAAAGAAGGCTTCATGACATCTTTTGCCCTGTTTCTGGTGGGGATATTAATCTTTATAAAAATGGATAAAGTTTTCATAAAGTATTGTAAATACTATTGAATGTAATGAAAAGAAAGAGCATTTTTATTATATCTGATAGTTACTTTAGCATTGCTTATTTTACAGTTTTTTGATAACACTTTGACTTTACTTTCAAATCAAGCAGGAGGAAGTGTGTACTTGAGTTTAACATGGATTTTTGTTGATTTCAGTTTACCATTGTTTAGGCCTTAAATTTGATATTTTTCTTTTACAAGCCACTTTAATAAGTTTTTTAGTTTGTAGTTTATGAAATGTATATAAATAACTTGCTGGTCTGTTTTTGTATGCATCATGATAACTGGCCAAATGTGATATTTTGTGGGATTTATTATATTTCTGACATGTATTTCACATGTGAGAACACCATTAGAGAGGAAACCACACGTTTAGAGTCCTTTCCATGCCACTCTGACGTCTGGGTCCCACCAAGCACAGAGGTGTTGCAGCATGACTGTCCGGCGCCAGCTGCCACTTTAAATCACAGCCAGTCAGTGACAGTGCAGTGAGAAGGTCCGTGGTGCGGTTTAGAGGCAAATCAAGGCCATTTCTGGGATACACTGAGTCTATTATGGTACTCAGCTTTGTCAATTTACACAGAACAGGTCATTCTGAAAGGAAGTTGAATACGAGAATTTATGAAGTCTGTTCAATTTTCAAAATAAAACACATTCTGGGCTCACTCTCATACATCGACTTGTAGAGGCCATGGGTAAACGAAGGAGAGCAGTCTGCTTCTGAAATGCTCCTGGTGCAACCTGAGGTCGCATTAAACACAGTGGATTCCAGCGCTAAATTGTCGTGGATGAAAGATGGCAGTAATGAATGAAATATTAGGGTTTTTTTTTAACAAACAAGTTTGTTTTAGCTACTGAATTGAGATTCAGTATGCTGTAGTTAAGAAGAAGCAGCCAGCTAATGTAATAGGCAGGTTTCCAATTTCTAGGAGAAAACCTAGGAGGCTGGAATTGTAGCAGAGCCGACCTCTTCCATAGTTCTTTCAGCTGTTGTGTCAGTTAGTGTTGGACGTGTAGGAGCTGCTGACTTGGCAAATTAACACTCCATACCACCATTCATGCTGTTTGTGAAGTTGATGAAGAAGGAAGGCAAACAAACAAGAACAGCTTTGATGGATTTGATTTGGTTGTGTTTTTGGGTTCTGTGGTTATATACTGCAATAGTGGCAATGAATGAGAAGATTCAAACTTGAAAGAGACACTGAGAGGAATGTATGTCATGTCCTGCTTGCACCATGTCCAATCAGCACTGAGTCAACACCTCACCCCACCTAGCAGTTTCCAACCCAAGGCAGAAACTTGCCTTGTTTAAGTCTTTGAAAGTCCTTGTTGTGGGGCCGGGTGTGGTAATGGAGACAGGTGCCAAAGGTTGACCTCTCTAAAACTGTAAAACTACCCTGGATCTCTACTAATGAAACCTCCTTAATATTACTGAAAAATGAACCTCACTGTACCAACCCATCTTGCAGCATGATGAGCAAAGAACCGTGCCAGTTAGTCTGAAATGATTGTTTTGTTTACTTTTAGTGTAACATCTAATTGATCTTTTTCTCTCTTTGAACAGGTGGTGTGGATAATTTTTTACACAGCTTTACATTTTGACTGAGACGGATCCACAAGACACTAAACACGGACATATCTATTGATGTAAATTGACAAGACACAAGACCTTCATGGTTTGGGGATGTCAGCACTCTGCATACAGTATGACTTCTCATTGTGCAGTGCATCATGGGAATCCTCGTTTGCAAAAACAAGATCCAGCAAGAACACAGAGACGAACACTGTACTTCTCTCCAATCTGAGGCTTCCTTTTTTTTTTAAAAAAAAAGACATCTTCCATTACCCTTCCCATTTGTTAATTTCCCTTTATATATGTTCATAATTTCCAACAACACTACAGATGCATAAAGCAAGTAGTTTAGCTAAAATGTGTTGCAATTCTGTTTATTTTTGGTACAATTTCTTGATGTCAGACAGAACTTAATCACCTTACTATCCTCAGTTTTAGATAAATGACAAACGTAGTCAAGAAGTATGGAAGTCCATCCCAGCTTATTGGTTATGAGCTGGTCAGTCATGTTACAGGGAAAGTGTCATCTTTTAGTCAATAGTAGTCAGTGAGTCCAGCTTTTAATTTAAAGACAGAATAAATAGAGCTACCTGCAAAGATTTATGCTGTAGCATCACTTTTAAATAACTGCTTTGCAATTTCACTCCTAAATTTGATTTTTTTTTTCTTTTTGTGTGTGTGTGTGTGTGTGTGTCCCCTCACATAAATAACAGTCAAGATCACCAACTACTGTGTTCATCTGTGCTTTTAAGGTTGGAGACTTCTGTCTTGATAATGTAATGAAGTATTACAGTTAAATTTATCCCCACTTTTGCATCATAGATATAAATGTCTTGTTTTTAAAAGGTCTGATATTTATCATAATTTAAAATTGTAGCAAACTACAGCTAATGTCTAATCTCTAACATCGAAAAAGTGCTAGTTGTATAATGCACATATTGGTTTCTATCCAGTATTGATATGCTGTCTGTGTCTTAAGTCAGAAAGCATCAATTATCCAAGTAAATAGGGAGGAAACATGCATGGTGTGTTAAGATGCAAATGTTACCAAATTTAAGTTGAATCTAATTAGCACTGCCATTTGATTTGCTTTTAGTGTATCTAGCTGTCATAGTAATGGTAAAATAAAAAATAAATTTAAAACTATTTTTCTCACAAGCAGCTGTCAGATCAAACTCTTGTCTGCTGTTTTAAAATTAATTTAAAATTTTCCATAAAATGTTTGTCAAATTCATGTTGTATTACAGATTTATTTGTATTTATGTTATATCTTATTTGATGTAACATATTTCTCAGTATTTTATAGGAGATAACTTTTAAAAACAGTTCTTGCAGAGTTATTGTAAAGATACTGTTTTATTCAATATGCAGCTTGTGTTTGAGAGGATTGTATTTTCTGATCAAATCTTTTGGGAATCATTAAACATGGGCTTCATTTGGCCTCCATTTTCAAAGAGAGGGTATCTGCTCTTTACTGAAACACTGACAGAATTTTGCTTTTCTGTTCAATGGTTTAACTGGGTGTCTTTGGAGAGGACTTTAAAATGCTCTGAACTCCAGTTGAGTCACTGTTTTCAATTAGTTAAAAAAAATTAAATATTAATTTTAAAAAATGTGTGTCCCACGTTCTTAAAAAACCCAAAACAAAACAGTTAAATGGTGTCTTGAGAATGGTGAGCCTTAATGTTGTGACCAAATCTGAACTCATGCTTGATGACAAGTGGGATAGAGTCTAGTTTCCTCTTAACTCAAAACAGGATTAAAGATAAAAGGGTGAATGAGTTAATATGAATGAGACATTAATGAGGTTGAGGTTTCTGTATAAAACAAACCACATTGTAACTAAAGCAGACAAAAGTAAAACAATGTCAAATGTCAAATCTGGTCGTATCTTTTTATGAGACGGATCACCTGGTCCTGCCAAACTTTCACAATAAGTGTCAACAATTCAAAATACTTGATCAAATGTTTTAAGGAGTATAGAATAGACACTGGTAATTGGTATGTGGATTTAAGGAGTCTGGAAGTAAAATTAAGATAATCTTTATTTGTCGCACAATTATACACAGTACAATATGCTGTGAAATGTGTTTCGTACCAGCATCCAGTTGCAAAACAAAAAAAGGAAAGATGCCCGTGTCTAGTGTAAAGTCCAGTTTTAACGCTCATGGTTGAGGAAATGGATACCCTAAGAGAAGAAACTCCTTAGTGGCAGTCCTGGCAGGTCACTGTAACATCTGCCTGATGGGAGCAGGGAGAAGAGAGAGTTTCCAGAATAGCTAAGCTGCTTCAGGATCTTCACAGCTCTTGACCTCCATCGCTGGATGTAAATGTCCTGCAGGATGTGGCAGGTGAGTCTGATAGTCCGCCCAGCTGAATGGACCACCCTTTTGGGAGCCAAGAAGTTCTGCTTGGTACTTGTACTGCTCTATGATCTAGATGTCCAACCCCTGGATGTTCACTGGCGTAGTGTGTGGTGGTTTCCAGCTGAAGTTGATCATAACCTCTTACTGTCTTACTGGGGTTTATGTGCAGGTGGTTCAGTTCACATCAGTCGACAAAGCTGGTGATGATGTCTCTATACTCCAGATTGTTCCTCTGAGATGCATACCTGACAATGGCTGAATCATCGGAGAACTTCTAAAGGTGGCACTTGTCAGTACTGTGTCTGAGATCCGATGAGTACAGAGTGAAGAGGAAAGGGAGAGAATATGCTACCCTGAGGTGCTCCCATACTTCAGAGTACCACAAAATCAATAACTGATGGAGCCCTCTACTTAAAAATTGTGCAAAAGGATCACATGACATATTGCCGCGTAAAGATCATTTGAATTTTGATTGTAACTGGTTATGTCAAAGAGGTCTCACTGATGAATAAATGTAAGTAGGGGAATATCAAGCGGCCCTGTAATGTTTCTCCTGGATGTGCTGTGGTGATAACTTAAAATTAAAATAATGTAAACAAATTACCTCAAAAGTATAGTGAGACTTAGCACTTGAGTAATTTTAAACTTTTACATCTGAAACCACAGCCAGCAGTTAAAATTTGTTTCACAACTATTTCCTCCCCTTGTATTAAGGTTGTATTAATATGGTATAGCAGTAGTGTTAACATTTATTAACTAGTATTAAGAAACATGTTATTGTTGAAAGACAGCCAGAATTGGGAACCTGTTTTTTCTCCCTCTTTCTTTATTGATAACTCAATTAGAATATTTACAAAATATAGACACATAAACAGGATGTATAGATACAACAACAGTTATGACAGAGACATGCTTGAGTGTTTAAAATAGCTCTTTTCTGGCTTTAGAGTTGGAACTAGATTTAATACTGTGTAAAAAAGTACTAAAGGATGCCAAGAATGCATTGAAATTAGGCTTATGAAGCTGAAATTTGGAGTTGACGGTGTATTTCCCATAAATTATAAACAATTTAGTAATGTATAACTTATCAGAATGTGTTAGGCCACTTTCCTCTTTGCCAAATAACACACATTTGTCTTTTAGGTTGACATATTTCCTTTTTTCTTAAAATAGTGCAGTACAGTACAGAGCTTCCAAATCCTATTTACAATCGCCTTTAATAGTGTTTTCACTGGATAACGGTTGTGAATAACATTAAATGATGTCTCTCTCTCTCTCTCTCTCTCTCTCTCTCTCTCTCTCTCTCTCATATATATATATATATATATAGTGTGTGTGTGTGTGTATGTGTATGTGTGTGTGTGTATATATATATATATTTACATATATATATATTGACAGATAGATATACATAGATAGATATAGATATATAGATATCTGAAGTAAGTCCAGACAACTACGGCAGACATCCACGAAGAAGAACAAAAACTGTGACGTAGAAGCCAAGATGGCGGCTCCCCTCTCCACGATGAAATTTTGGAAGCCGGGTAAGTGCGGAAAAATGTACGATTATTGCCCGTGTTAACCTTTTGTTGTTGTTTGCTGTTTTGTTCGTGCATATTCAGCTGGTGTTGTAAAACAGCCAGTGTCGAAATGGCTAAAACAGTGACTACTGCAGCTACGTGGTGTTTGTGGGCGCTCCGGTGTTTTCACCTCGGGTTTGCTGTTCGGAGTCAAACTGTTTACCTGCCAAGATAAATGACAAACACACCCTCTAAAGAGACAATACTGGACTGGCGTTTTTTCAAAAGTTATCTTTTTGGGATTGCTGGCGTTTCGCGAATCCTCGTCTCTCATCGTCTCAAGTCCTTGGTCTGCTTGCATTCCAATAAAATATGACCTCTTCACCATCTGCTCTGCTCCAGGCACCGAGGCTCCGGGGATCTCGGAGGAGCGGGAGCTCAACTCGGAGACTACCGGTTCTCCCATCATCTTCAACCCCCACACCGCCCTCTCTATCGAGAAACAGAGGCAGAAACTCCCCGTTTTTAAGGTTGCACGCTGCTTTTACACGTCTTGGTGCTACAGTATGGTGATTTATGCTTACTTAGGATTGTTTCTGCGCCTTTTTTTGTGAGTGGTGTTTAATTGCTCAGTCTAGTGCTTGTCCTTATTTGTTATATATGCAGCACAGAAACAACATCTTATACTTGGCTGAAACCTTCCAGACTGTAATCATAGTTGGTGAGACTGGATGTGGGAAGACAACACAAATACCACAGGTCTGTGTAATTTTGTCCATGATGTATTGAACCTGAACTTGTGTGAGGGGGGTAAAAGAAAAGAGCATCAATGTTGCAGTTTCCTTTCATTGTTCATGTAGATTAGTTACTCCCACAGTGGTTTACCATGACCTTGTCGTGGTGCTTAGTAGCCAGTTTGGTTTGGCCCACATCAGCTAAAGGCTAATTTATGCAGACTATGGTATTCAGCCTTTGTTCTCCTTTAACTTCCCCTTTTATCCTCTGACTTTGATCAGTACCTGCTAGAGGCTGGCTGGGCAGCAGAGGGGAATGTGATTGGGGTGACGCAGCCTCGACGTGTGGCAGCTATTTCAGTAAGAGTTCCGCTGACGTTCTCTGATTTTACAGCTTACTCTATGCGGTTGTCACCTCACTGCAGTCATATGTTGTTCACACCAAAGAGCACGTGCCTGCTTCAAATCCTGCATTTTGCTTTTGCCCCCTTTCCTTCTGATAGGTGGCTAACCGTGTTGCAGAGGAGCGAGGGGCCCTTATGGGGCATGAGGTGGGCTACACCATCCGATTTGATGACTGCTCTGATCCCCAGGCTACAAGAATCAAGGTAGTCTCTAGGCGATGTGTTCAGTTTTGATAAGAAGATTTTTTTTTGTGTGTGTGTATGTTTGGTTTTGTTCAGTGTTTAATTGTGCCTTTGTGCTTCAGTTTCTAACAGATGGCATGCTGGTACGAGAGATGATGGCTGACCCTCTTTTGAAAAAATACAGGTGCATGATTGTAGTCAAGGGGTGTTTTTTAATGGACATCTGTAGTTTTTATGTTGTGGACAATCAGATTGATTGGCTTCTGAACATGTGAGATTTAAAAAAAAAAAAAACATTTTTTTTTTTAGGTGATTCTTGTCAGCTAATGTTCTACATTGTTTTGTCACCCTCAGTGTGTTGATGCTAGATGAAGCACATGAGAGAACCCTGTACACAGACATAGCCATTGGTCTGCTAAAGAAGGTAATGCCTGCGGATACTGTCACTTCAATAAGTATTGTGTTATTTATGTAAACAAAAATCAGCACAACACTTCTACCACTTGTTTTGCACTTTTACATCATCTGTTCCATCTCGCTGTCACATTTTTCTTTCCTGTTCTCAACAGATTCAGAAAAAGCGGCGAGACCTCCGGGTGATAGTGGCCTCTGCTACTCTCGATGCCAAGGTAACTACATCATTAAGATGAACAGATATGCTCGATTAGTGAGAAAAGATCAACAAAGGCAGATACAGGGAGAGCACATGAAGGTGGAATCACATTGTACTGACGTCTGTGATATCCTGATGATAAATAGACATAATCAGGCCATGACTGTGCTCAGCAAGTCGGTTGAAATGCCGTATCAGGCATCTGCTGTGCTCTTGCTTGAAAAGGCTTTCATCTATATTTGTAAATATTTTAAGTTATTATGCTTTCAGAAGTTGCCGACTTTATCAAGTATGAGACTTACAAGGTTGTGTTTCCTTGCTTTGTTGCTACAAAATAAAAGCATGCTGACTGTAGCATCCTAACAGAAAAATGTGAATGTGTGTGAAGTTTCCTCTACCAACTGTATTTGCAGAAATTTCACGAGTTCTTCAACCTGAATGAGTCTGGAGATCCAAACAAGGACACATGTGGAATTCTATCCATAGAGGGACGCACATTTCCTGTAGATACTTTCTATACTGTCAGGTACTCCACACAGAGTCCAGATTGAGGCTATGAGCATGCAAAACTTGCACATTCCTTTTAATCATTGGTGTCTTTGGTTCATTCTCAGTCCTGTCCCAGATTATGTGAAGGCCACAGTGGAGACGGTAATGAAGATCCATGAGACGGAGGACGATGGGGACGTCCTGGCTTTTCTTACTGGGCAGGTCAGTTGCTATTGGATGAAAGAGGTTTGTAAATTCAACAGTATTGCATGCAGTGTTGTGAGACTCAGCGTTACTTCATATTTGATTAATTTGTTAGGAGGAAGTGGAGAAGGTGGTGTCCCTTCTGCAGGATCAGGCCAGGTCTCTGTCCAGATACGGTATGAAGAAACACCTGAGAATTTTGCCCATGTATTCTGGTCTACCTTATGCTGAGCAGATGAAGGTGTTTGAGCGGGCTCCTCCTTCTGTACGCAAGGTAAATGTGTTCTTATTTGTAAATAATTGATCTAGCAGTCTTTGAAGTTTGCGTTGCCATTTTTAGGTTTGCATTACAAAATATGTCATAATTTTCCTGCTATAAAAAGCTTCTTTTGTTTTTAAAGAAAAGGTACAAATCTTGTCATACAAAGGGTTTCATGATTTTCATTTTCCTTTGCAATGTTTCTTTCCAGGTTGTGGTGGCCACAAACATAGCTGAAACCTCCATCACCATAAATGGAATAGTATTTGTCATCGACTGTGCGTTTGTGAAGTTGCGGGCCTACAATCCTCGCACTCTCATTGAATCCTTAGTGGTCACTCCCATCTCTAAGGCTTCAGCCAGCCAGAGGGCTGGGAGAGCAGGACGAAACCGACCTGGGAAATGCTTTAGGTTGTACACAGGTGTGTGGAAGTTTGCAGATGACAAGTGTGGTATAATAATATCAGTGATATGAACTAAGCATTATTAATATTTATGTTGCAGTTAATTACTCCCCAGTGTCTTATGTCAGTGCTTCTTATTGCTTTTGTTCTTTTCATCAGAGGAGGACTTTGAAAAGTTGCCTGCCTCTACTGTGCCAGAGATGCAGCGCACCAATCTGGCCCCTGTTATCTTACAGCTCAAAGCATTAGGCATCGACAACGTCCTGCGGTTCAGCTTTCTTTCTGTGAGTCACTCACTTTGCAGCAACTGCTTGGCTGCGAAGTGTTCACGCTCTATAAAAGGAATTGTGCTTTGCAGTTTAATTAGCAAGAATGGCTTCTGGCCTCAAAGAAACACCTTAACATTAAGGCAATCAATATCAGTTTGCACTTTTAAAGATTTGATATTGTTTGTTGTCTTCCCAAGTTAACTAGACTCTGAAATCATCCTATATTTTAAAGTAAGTGTTGTGCTTTAAATGCATTTCTCCTTATTGTAATTTGCCAGCCTCCTCCAGCTCAGACTATGGTTCAGGCTCTGGAACTTCTTTACGCTCTGGGAGGTAAGAGAGGAGGTGTTCAGCAGTGGGATAAAGTGATAAGGAAAATTGTCCGTCAGTAACCAGACTAATGGTCAGAATTTAAAATTGGCAGGTGTCTACAAGCCCAGCTTCTCCATACCTGTGTTTCTTGGCAGGTCTGGACCATTATGGCCGTTTGACTGATCCCATGGGTGTGCGGATGGCGGAGTTTCCTCTCAGCCCCATGTTTGCTAAGATGCTACTTGAGTCAGGAAACTTTGGCTGCTCCAAAGAGATTGTTACCATTGCAGCAATGATGCAGATTCAAAATATATTTGTTGTGCCACCCAATCAAAAGAAAGTTGCTGTGAGTGAAACAGGCTTTTAGGAAGAGAGTATGCTATGGTTTGGCAGAAGTGCTTTTCGCAGCATTACGCTTATCCGTATGATATAATCCCATATTTTGCTGTCTCACCATGCAGGCCCGTGAGCACAGGAAATTTGCAGTTGCTGAGGGGGACCACCTCACCATGCTGAATGTGTATGAAGCATTCATTAAGGTAAAGTGTGTGCGTTGCCAGTTTGGTGTGAACACTTGGGAATGATGTTAACTTGCATAACTTTTTTTTTTTTTTCCCCTGAATTTCCTGCAGCACCAGAAGAACTCCCAGTGGTGTCAGGAACATTTTCTCAATTACAAGGGACTCCTGCGGGCCATGACTGTGCGAGAACAGCTCCGCCGTCTCATGAACAAGTTTAAAGTGCCACGAACTTCCAGCGAGGGTATGTCTGTCAAGATTGTGTTTGAAGGAAGTATGTTATTTTTCTGAGGTTTAAATGAAATGTTTGTGACCTGCTTTAGCTAAACTACCACAAGCACTCTTTTCAACACCTTTGTGCTATCCACTTCTGAGGAACAACAAATGCACAAGATGTGAACTTGGGTATTGAAAATGATAAACAGGCTGGATAATTTTACTCCAATCTGAGTGTGATGTGAGAGTGCCCTATAAATCTCAGAAGCTCACTGAGTGACAGAATTATGTTTTATCTTTTGAATCTGTAGTGACTTTATAAACCCAAATATGTGATCTGAGGTACCAAAAAAGATGATTTTTATTTTGTATATGCATTCTATGAGTAATTTGGAGCCTTGATTCAATGGAGCAGATCGATGGCAAAGAAGATTGTGACTCTAATTATTTGCAGAAATTTAATTGCCACATGTTATTGTTTATTTTGCACAGGTGATCCAGATGTGATCTTGAAGTGCATTGTATCTGGTTTCTTTGCTAATGCTGCTCGCATTCACCATTCTGGTTCTTACCGGTAAGAGTTTATTCAGAAGTGATGACTGATCCTGCAGAGGCTGTGTTTTTCTTTCCTTATAAATCATTTTTATTTGCAAACTGTTTTTATTTACTTTTCTTTTTTTCCATTTCAAACTCGCATGGCACACTCTGGTATTCTTTCCCTTTGCCAGGACTTTACGAGATGATCTTGAGCTTCACATCCACCCCAACTCAGTGCTATTTGGAGAGAAACCTCCAAAGTGGTCAGTACATAATTCTTGATACCTTTTAGTCACTGCTGTTGTATCTTGTTTACCACATAATTTAGCTTTTTTTCATAGCTACACAGACAACGTAAAGAAATAAAAAGATTTAAAAGTAATATGACAAAACATCAACACTTAAATGCCCATTGTGGAAATCACTGTAAACACCTTTCTTTTTTTTTAATTAATTAATTAATTAATTAATTGATTGATTGATTGATTGATTTTTTTAAATTTTCTTTAGGGTTGTGTTTAATGAAGTGGTACAGACATCAAAATACTACATGCGGGATGTAACTGCTGTAGAGTCATCCTGGCTTGTTGAGTTGGCCCCTCACTTTTACAAGCAAGCTAAGGTAGGACGCAGCATAGGCCATTTTATTTCTTCATTTTTCCCAAGCTTTGCATTGTTAATTGCTTATCTTCCCAAATATCTGTGTTTCTGTTGATGCCATTTGGCATCCAGGATCAATTGTGGCTCACTATTTTTTTGTATCTTTTTTTTTTTTTTTCTTGTAGCACGGTTCACTGGCCAGCAAGAGATCCAGGGTCCTCTAAATCCATCATTATTAGACCACAATAAGACAGGAAGACAAAAATGCCACTGTGCCCCTACCCATGTGATTGTATATAAAGATAAAATATATATATTTATTGTCCATGCCTACCTGTCTGACTCCCTTCACACTGTGTGGCCTTGCTACAACAGTATTTAGTGGTATATTTTTAGTGTTGTAACATGCTTTTTGGCTGTAATGTAGTTTATATTTGATATATAGTGATGAGGCCAGGCTGGGTCTGACAGGTCTTTTATTTGAGCATGGCCATGTAGTTTATTCATATGAGTGTATATACTGTAGTCAGAGCAGGAACAGCTCCTGTGTGACAAGCCCATCCATACCTGGCTCTATGATTTTTTAAATTTATTATTTTTCATATTTTTATAGAGCTGTATTTTTTTTTCTTTCTTGCAATGGAATGTGAGAATATTTATCTTTGAGGGACTTTTTAGTTAATCAGCTCTTTCCATAGCCTGGGTGCCTTTTATCTTTTAATTGGTTTACTTATCCTCAAAGTTATTTTTAGCCTCATAATTTTTCCTCTACAACCATATAGAATGTAGTACTATATATTTTCAGAAAATTTCCTGTAGATGGAAATGCATTTCTTTTTTTTCCATCTCACCTGAGATCCCGTTATTCACACTGTGAACCTACATTACTTCTAAAAAAACATTTTTTTTACATTCTGTATTCCCACTGAACTACAGTACAGCTCGTATATTAGTGGCCTTTTCACCAGTCTGTGCCAAGTTTATTTTTATTAGTATGTTTCACATTTCTTTTTGAATGAAATGTGTAAATCGACCCAAATATTGTAAATGAAAAGCTGTGAAATTAAAACTGAGAATGAAGTGCCATTTGTTTCTGTGGTAAAGGATAAAGCATCTGCACAAGCATTTAAAAAAGTAAAAGAAACAAAGGGCATGGTTTTTTTTTTTCTGATTTTAGTCATCAGAAATCCCCTCTTATGATTTATCTTCTTAGTTTTAAGTTCTTAGTATTTGGTTTCCACCGAAATCAACAGTTTCCTGTTATTGTTTTACACTGTCATGTGCAGATTATGTACACTTAGGCTTATGGGTCCATTGGTAACAAATGAAGACACAGAACGCTTCAGAGTGCTGGTTTTTCAAAGGTCTGTCAGTGTACTCTGTCCTCTGCTATGTCACCTCTGTCACCAAACTTTACATCTGCCTGCAAACCTTTTTGCTTTTGTAGACTTTAGAAATGTATATCTACTGAAACTACAAACACACCCCAGAACAATACCATATAATAGGTATACACTCAGACTAAATAGATTTACAGATGAAGTACTTTTGCATGTTAAAATGGTACCCTGACATAGAACTTCTCAAAATCACCTGGTAGATGTACTGGAAATGAAAATATTTTAGAGATGACTTGTTCATGTTTATTGGTGCAGATACTGATTATATATGCAGCTAGAGCAGCAACCTGTAGACCTGTGTAACTGCTTACCTCTGAGATTAACTGTCACCTGTTGTTTCTTCATGTCTTCTCTAAATAAAGCATTATTGTCATACACAAAGTGTGGCTTTTTGATTACTTTTTTCATTCAGGAACGGTGTACTTTTTATGCAATGTATGTATTCGCCAGCAGTTGTCACTGTTGTATTAAAAATAGTGCCAGGTCCTCCTTATTAACCTGATCACCAGTGAAGGCAGGACATTTAACTGTGTCTGGATATTTTCGTCTTGTGAAAAGCAGGAATCCTCTAAATGCTGTCAACACATGGCCATTAATAGGTGCCATGTGGTGAATATGTGTGACCATACATGCAGATATCTGTAGCCTATAAGTGTAATAAGAAAATGAAACTGCTTTGTTAAGGAGATTTAACAAATGTCAGTATGTGTTAAAGCCTGTTGTATTCTGAGATGATCCAGAAAATGAATGCTCATTTATTTCTTCTAAATACTTTTCAACTGTCCATACTGTCATTAATATATAATATAATATGTATAATATGTAGTATACCTTGCATTTGTTTGACTAAATATAAAAATTACTCTATAAAAACTAACAACAAATCCTTTTGGGGTCCTGAGACCTAAGGTTTGCGCAAAAATTGTTAAGCATGCACTATGGTAATAAAAGTGGGTCCTGCTCTATTGTTTAATATCAAATGTGTTTTTAAAGAGATGTATAATGTATTATGCGAATGTGTGTCACATTGCTAAGCATAATGTTTCATGAAGTTTTTTTCTTTTTTTTTTTGTCATTAAAGCACCAAGAGGATAAAGCCGACTGTTCAGATTACGGCAAAAGCTCAGATGGTTTCAGCAACTACTTTTAGTTGTACTGAAGCCTACAGAATTAGCTGAATGAGCACTTTGTTGCCAGGCAACAATAAAAAGCGCCAACTAAAGGTGCATTATCTTTAATATTTAGCTTGTATCCAGCTGTGTAAGCATTGGAGAAGTAGCCTCTTAGTCGTTTAAGTATTTTTTAAATTTTTATTTTAGGGTAGTTAAACAATTATGCTACGTACATGTTTATATATTTTAAAGATAATTTAATATGATTTGCCGTTATTGGAGTTTAGCTAGAGAAACAGCATAGCCTGCTAGCTTTAATGCTAATACATTTGCCAATTGCTTTCACATGTTAAGTCAAAGTTCACTAAAATATGTAAATACTTCAGACTCACACTGCCGCTTTTTGGTGACAAAAGGAAAAAAATTCATATTCTTGTGCTTTAATTAGCATGTGTCACATCTTTGGTCTTAATATCATACCTTCTTTTTAGCTTTCTAACCTTCAAAAGAGATGACAGAGATGACTTGCATTCAGAAAGACAAAAAGAAGGACAAAAGACACTTTTTGCAACACACTGCTTCTCATGACCATATTAATGTAGAAGAATGGAGCTTTTCAGTGTTTATTTTGCACTTGTGTTTCCTTCGAAGTGAAAGGCTGATTACAGTTTACAAATGGGACTCTTAAAATGTTTGTTTTTAATGTTTAAAGGTGTGTTGGAAAGAAAAGTAAGAGAAAAGACAGTCACTTGCAAAAGGCCGGCCGTGCTTGCAGATAGAGTTGCTTTACCTGACAAAAATAATTGATAGGCTCTATTATATAAAGGATTACTGAATGCTTTTAATATATTTTTTCATGCATTCTTTTATCTTAGTTTTTCTGCCTGATGTCTGCATAGAGGACAAAAACAAGTAAGAGAAGAAAGGCCACATTGCTTCGTGTGGCTTTCAGTTCCACTCAGCTGCCCATTAGTGTTGTATTACCACATATATGTGAGGCGACAGCCGGAGGTATCAGTGATTAATTGCGTGCATGTGACTCGGACGGGACAGCAGTTTGAACAGGTTGTGCATACGTGCTCCAGTGTTCCTCACCATATTTCAGTGCTGTCAAAAAATCATTGACATGTTCTGCCTAATTCAAGGAATGTTTAACTGTTTTAAAGTGTTTGATGGAAAACCCAGCCATGTGTAAATTGTAATTACCCCATGTTCAAAGTTTATAGATGTTTTGAGAGAAAACAAAGGGGTTAATATTTCTCCACTCAGTGAATAATCAGTAATGAGTACTTTTACAAGTTGTTAGTTTTTTTAAATTGAAAAGTTACATTGTACTTAAACATACATTAAGTCACATATTTGATTAAGTATGTTAATTTTTCAGCTATTTATGGCATCAGGAAAAAAAAGTTTGAAGAAAGTAACTTTTTCCAATTAACTGACCATATCATGCTAAAATAATATATATATTTCCCCCTTATAGTATTGTGTTATGAGTAGTGATATGAGTTCATATTATTTTTAGGTTAAACTTCATGAAAAATATTATTTTTTGGTTAATCTTCAAGAAAAGGAGTGCAATGGGAAAGTGAAAATGATAAACGTTTTAAAAATATGACTCACTGTTTTACTTAATAACATGATGACTCTGAAAATGAAGATGTTAGTTACTCAGTTTTATGTGCATGTATTTGTGTAGGAGATTTTGCATTCAAATGCAAATGAAGACAGTTAATTTACAAACACTAATTTCATCTGACTATATTTATTAAAATAAACTAATATATTTTAATTTTATATTTTAGATATTTTAATCTCTCAAAATACTTTAACAATAGGAAATGGTCTTTGTCCTTCTGCTGTATATATTAAAAGAAATTCTAAGTGAGTTCAAGCGCTGGAAGACTTTTTTTTATGTTTGGGAGGGTGAATGTAATCAGTAGCATGAGACTTGCAGAGGCCTCCTCGGGTGACAAATTGAAAGTGTCTCGCTCTAGTTTATGGCCCTGATCAGGTCAAACGAAAAATATTGGAGGTCTGGGTGAAGAGACAGGCCCGCCTGCTGCAGATAAATGGACTGATCATTTCTTATTGAGAAACAATTCCTAAAAGGTAGTTTACTGTGTGACTGCAGAAGCGGCGAGCGGAGAGCAGAACACGCACCCACTGCTCCTTTCCTGACCCTTCCTCCACTGCCAGAATTAAATGGATAGAGAGAACGTGTGTTTCTGATGGCACTCCTCCGCCAGAGAGACACTCCATTTGTTATGAAGTAGAGGTTCTGATGAAGTGTAGGGAGCTCCTTTTTCTTTTTCCCCCTTTTTTCATCCTTCCCTTCGCAGGCACTACAAGGCCGGCCTTCAGTCTGCTTCACATGAAATGGATGGAAGGAGCCGATTGAATTTTACACTCCTGTGGTCATGATTAATGTGTTTGGTGAAGACTGTCTTGATAGTGAAAGCCCTCCACCACTAGCTGGTGCTCAAGCTCCTCCATGGCTGTGGGAACTTAAAATGGGAGTATTAAAGGGGGTGGCTGTAAAAGTGGGGCAGTTTTGTTCAAGCAAATGGTCTTCACATAGTCCCCAACCTCTCGTACTCTTTTCACTATGTGTTAATAGAAAATCTCTTGCCCAGCCTCTTCATTACTTCATGGCCAGTTTCTTTGCATGCTCTGGTATTACTTGGAAGGCCACGCTGTAATATCTGTACATCAGTTAACCCCCTGCTAAAGAGTGACTGCTAGGTCATATAATTGGTTTCCTTTACAGATGAAATTGGTTTACTTATTTGGACCACAGTCTCTACATTTACCAAATTTCTTAAGCAGTTTTTTAAAAATTCATGCCCTAAACCAGGCAAATAGTTAAATTTGAACACTAGTTTATGTGTTGCTCTTTTTTTTAATGGACATACAATTCTAAATGTAACATAGAATATTATTTTTTTTTTTTCCATAGCATAAGTAGAATGACAAATACAGCTTTAGATATCGTCCAGGTGCATTATATAGGTGTAGGTGTCTCCAAGCATAATTAATATTTTGGGTTCATAAAAATGAATATCAATTTGAGAGCCACAATACGATCTCACTTGAAACAGCTGAATCAGAAATAGTGAAGTGTAATTTGAAACAGCTTGGAAAAAAGAAGAAATTATCTTGTATATCTGAACCATATCATAAATATCACACATAAATATCTACTTGCAATGTTTCTAGCAGTTAATGAGATTACGATTCAACTGGTGATTATCAAGCTGAGAGTCAGTGTTATGTCTTGCCTTAGATTTCTGACGAGTGTTGCTGAAACACCACACAGGTCTGTGTGGTGTTTGTGCAGTAAACAGAAAAGTACAGTGTTTGTTTCTTCACCTCAAATCAATGTCAGTAAAATATAGTGTAAAACAGATGTGGCTCAGTCATCCTACTTATCCACTAATCACTTTTTCATATATTTTGTATAAACTTCCTCAAGGAAATTTAAATCACCTGCAAAAAGGAAAGGTATATCTTTTTCTTCAGAGTTCTATTAAAGTTATCAAATTTAGTTTTTATTGGTTGGTGTAAACCAGCAGGCGAGGAGGATGGTGCTTCTCATCGGTGGGCTTGACTGTAACACATGGGAGACATTGTGAATAAAACCAGCGAGCAGCCATGTTTTAAGTCTTCTTAAGACATGCAGCATAATATATAATGTAAGATATCACACTTCTGGCAAATGTATAATTGAATTTCTGTCTTAATCTGAAAGTTTGATTCCAGTTTGACTTTCTCTGTTTTCCTCTTGCCTAATTGCTCACACCTGTTTGTGGTCAGCCTCTGTGAGTATTTACCGTTCTGCTTTCCTCCCTGCATGGACCGATGTCATTCCTATAGCATGGTACATGGTGGTAGCTTGTTGGAGTAGTGCATCTGTAATGTTGGTACCATTGGCTATCCTTTTGAGTTTTTTCTTAATTGGAAGTCTTCCCGACCATCCTTTACCAATCCCGTTTATTCCTATTCGAGGTCACACGGGTCTGCTGGAGTCTGTTCCAGCTCTGTTTGACCATAAGACAGGAGGAGACCCTGCTCGGGGCACTAGTTCATCTGAGTTCATTTAAAATTTTGATATTTTTTTTGTCTATTATCTTTTTAATATTATCTTTCATTCTGGTTTGGATGCTGCGCTGGTTGAGCTATTTCTGCTTTTATGTCTGATACTTTGTGCCAGGTTACTACGGGAACCATGAAGGCTGATGAGAGTACTTTTCTATACTTTGTCCACACCTATCAGCAAATTAGTTTTAAACTACCAGTATTCAGTAGAAAAATATTTAATTAGAAAGTAAGCTGATAGGCCTGCATTTAAGAATAGCAAATTATTAAATAAGTCATAGTTTAATTAATTTCCATGTCTGTTTTAATCCTTCAGGGTGACGGGAAGACTAGGGCTAATCCCAGATGTTACTGGGCGATTGGTTGGTCAGGTGTAAGGTCCATCACAGTATCAGAGACTTTTGGATCAATGAAATTCAAACAATCAAATGCTTTATGGGATAGTGTCAATAAAACATGCTGTTAAGGAAAAAAGATTTTCTTTAAAGACGTTGGTGCAGTTGCACTACATAAACAACAAGGCTGACCACTGTCAGTGTTGAGTGTGAGTGTGGCACTATGACAAAAGGACCGCAAATTAACAAGACAAGAAAGAAAAGAGGGATTTCTTTACTTTGACAGAAATTACACAACACCTTGTGAGTCTGTTTATGTCTGTTGGCAGTGTAGCCAAATTAACCTGTGCACACATGGACTTTTGCATTCCTGCTTTCTGTTTTATGTGATACTTTCCCTTGACAGTCATGTGAAAATTGACAGTGTATCCTCACACACTTGCAAGATTTTACAAATCCAAATGTAATAAAAATTGTGTGATGATGTCTTAGTGTCATTTTTTAAAGTTGTTTACTTCAATTTACCTAGATTTGCTGGCATTTGTTTATGCACAGCTCTCTCAATGGTCATGGATCTGTGGGTAGAGCGGGTCATGCTCCCACCGGAAGGTCAGCAGTTTGATTTTCAGCCACGTGCCAGTGTCCTTGAGCAGGATGCTAAACCCCACATTCTCACCAATATGCTCTAGTGGGGCTCACTGCCCATATGTAGAGTACATGTACAGTATAATATGAATGCTTTAGTGGTATGTGTTTGTAAATGAGTAATTGAGAAATGCATTGTAAAGCAACTTACATGAAGTTAAAAACTCACTAAATATACACATCATTTACCACCTTAAAGTCCCACAACAGCATTTTAATGGGGTTGAACTTCAGCGGGGCCTTTTCCAACACCTTGATGATAATTTTTTTTGTAAGTCATTCTGTTGTTCATCTCTTTTGTTTTTTTTCTGAGTTCATTCCTGATGTCCCTCTTTTCCTGATATTAAGTTAACTGGCAACCAAATGTTGAAAAAACAATGACATTTTATATGTTGTTTATCATTTTAGGTTGTATTTACTCAATTTCAAGTCCCAGTCAGGTCTTGAAATGATATTTATCTTTAATTATGTCCTGAAACTAAACTTGAATTCAAACTGAGATGTTTTTCCCCCACTTGAGTATTTGTCTGTGGGGTGAAACTTTGTTCTGGACATGAAAAGGACATTTTTTTTTAAAATATGTAAAGAACAATTAGTAATCTGTTAAGGTTGAGTACTAAACAAACACAGAAAGTCACAGAGCTTTTTTTTCTTCTCTCTTTTCAACCAGACACAAACTTTGAATAAATATGGAGCATTCACAGTGATACTTTTATTATTTATTGAATTATAAAAGGATTACCTTATTATAATCTCAACATACTCAGCCAGACATCTTCAAAGTATTTGGTGATAAAGGTATCCATATTTAATGTCATTAATGACCGTAAGGCTGGAAGGAGTGGACTGGATTTACTGAATCGCTTTAGATGAGAGATCAATAAAGAGGTAACTGAGTGGATGAGCCAGACTAAGCAGGAATAAAAGCAGGTTTATTTTTGCATAAATAATGTACTGTCTGAAAAACAATGGAGATTGAAATAGGGGGTTAAATAAAACTTCATTTCTAGCTTTTACATGATTTTGCCCACTTAATATATTTTTGAAATTTGTTTCAATAAATCTCCAATTCTCATAACATTGTTTCTTAATATGTTCTTTTCAATGTGTTTCCAAATTAATGTTATCATCAAGTGCACACATGTCAGTCACAGCACATCAGAAGCCATAGTGGATCGTATCTAGCATGATAACATTGTATTGCTAGATTTTTTCAGACAAATAAATCTAGATGTACCGCTGGTAGATTTAAATTTCCATTGCAGGAACCTCTTTCTTTCAGACTTGCCCCTTCACAATTCATACCTTGCTTCAATCATCACAACACTCAGTAGATGAGAGATGGAGTTGTCTCCATCCAAGCCTTTCGGCAAGTTTTGTATGGCCTCTGTTTTCAAGCACACAGATTGCTCTCAACAACATTGTGTGTGGACTGATTGGTG
>JAOWBL010000022.1:9664819-9684232 GCA_028564865.1 Zenarchopterus dispar
TGGTTAAAATGAGCCAACTGTGGATTTGAGACTATCAAAGAGTGGTTTGAACAAAGAAACTCTCGTATTAACTAAAACTATGTAGTGTGAACTTCAGTTTAAAGCACAGCCAGCTCATATAAGCACCTGTTGTACCCTCCATGAAAGAGACTCAAAAGCAGGTTTATAAGTTATAAGTAAGTTATAAGTAAGTTTATAATGTTAACGCTGAGAAGACTTTCCATAGTTATGGTGAAAATAATCACATATTTATTATGGTATCTACATGCATGAAAGAATGAAAGCAAACTTTCAATATTGAAAAAAAATCCTTTTTTATTTGTTTTGTGGCAAGACTAAGACTACTCCTGGTCATTTTATTGTTGCTGTGTGATACTAAGGCAGTTTAAGGTTACAATAAATATGAGAGAGGACAGTATATTAATTTGAATCAAAACCTTAGAAAGTATTTAATAGAATCTGAAACTGAATCTGATTCTTTTGCATATGATCTGTTGACAAATACAGAAAATTTAAAATAGGACAGCATTCTTCAGGTAGATTAAATTTTGTTGGTATAGTATCAGTTCAATTAGCTTTTTTTAAAATTCAGTTTTACTTTGCATCTCTGCCAACAAATTCAGATTTAGTCTTATCTGATAAAAATAATGTTTAAGAGCAATTTTAGATCAGTTTGTCTGTAAATTGTCTTTCAAATACCTACATTGTAACATAATAGAATCCATGTTTAAGGTGTAATCTGAAGCCGTATTCATGTTTACATCTTTGTCTCGTGCCAACTGACATGGCACACAATAATTGTCTAAATGTTCGGAAGTTTAAGGAGTTTCTTCATTAATATAATAATATACTATTAACAGAGTTTTATTACAGAGTTTGATTCACATAGACATTTGCGCTGAAATAAAAAAAAATCAAACAATATATTTATGTTTCACCTCAGGCTCAACTATAGAGATTTGTGGATAAATTACACATTAAAATAAAACAAATAAATGATCAAATAAATAAATAATGTATGTATGTTAGTAGCATAACTGCTGTCAGAGAGAACAAAAAACAAACAAATTTGCTTTGTGTGATGTTGACTTAAAACCTCTGGTCAGTGCCTTGCTCTCTATTTTAAAATTCTAATAATAATGAATATTTGTATTCTGTGTAGATCAGCTGTTATTGCTGCTCTGCTGGCGACAACAATGAGACTCTTGTAATGTCTCTCGTTCGCCTTCTCAATTTTACTTCTTTCACCCTCATTTAAAAACTGCTTTGCTGGTGTCATCATGCCAGAGGTTTCATTTCAAAACAGGCCATCACGAAGAAAAGAAGCAGAATAATCAGTTGTTGCAATAGCTGAACATCTGGCAGTGAGCGCTTAATGAGTATAGCTTAGTTAGGAAACAGAAGGTTTTAGTACTATTTGTCTAGTTTCTTGCTTTTGTTGAAGCAAGAAAATACTGGTTTAAATTGACGCGATATCTACTGCGCTTACAGACTTCAGTTTTCTTTCTGCAAGTCCCTCGCATGTTCCCTCCTCATTTATTGCACACCAGATGGTGCAACAAATAACATCCAGATCATGTATGATAGCCGAAATGCAAGCAGAGAGCTCGAGGCCTGTTGTCTGCTTTTGAAACTTCCTTTTGTCTTAATTTATGTAATAACTTCATTAGTTGCTATAATTTGTGTATAACTGGTTGATGCTTAACACTGATTCTTTTGCTGTGTTGATTTGAAGGCAACTGTACCTCTTATGGACTGGTGAGAGGAATTTCCTGGGCTGAGCACACTCACTAACTGATTTGTTTAGTTCAGTGGTTCTGACAATGGACAGAAAATGGGCCTACTTATTTAACAATTTAGTTATGTAAAACATTAGAAGATAAAATTCTAAACAACCTATTACCAGAAATAATATTGATAGGAAACTGTGTTTTTCCTCTATCTTCACATATTTCTAGGCATTCTGCTGCAGTATGTTTGACTATTGCGACTAGTGAGAAGCGGCTGAGGAGAGAGCAGTGTGACAAATAGCAGCAGATCATGCAGAAAATGTGCAATGCTAAACATCAGTTACTGCACATGGGAGAAGTGGTTTGTTTGTGCAGTGTTTGCTGTCCAAGGAGTTCTGGAGGGGAAATTAAAAAAAAAAAAAAAAAAAAAAAGACAGGGTGGTTCTCACAGATGGAGACTTGCAATTGAAGACATGGCTTCTTTTTCTCAGTTTAAAAAAAAAAAAACGTTGAGGAGGGCAGAAAATCTTGCTGGGGTTTTGAGTTTCTTTTGATGTGTCCTGACGACGATTATGAAATCCAATAAAAACTAATTAGGAAATTAGGTGACGGATCAATAAAGTTTGCTCTGGTGGAGCATGCTGTTTGTGTGTGCATGTGTGTGTGTGCGTGTGTGGTGGTCAGTTTCTTGTGGAGGTCCTTATGCCCAGGGACTGTGTTGCAGCTCTGATCTGGCCAGAGCAATTGTTACTGATACTCTTCTGTGGATTCAGTCTGCTCTACCCTCACATTGCTGTAATTTATATTTTGTTGACTACCACTTTCTTCATCCATGTGTAATCTGATTCTGCGAGTTCTCATTTTTCAGAATTTCATCCTTCTAATGTTACACCTAATGTACCCTAAAACCTCTTTATTGGACTTTATTGCTTCAGCTTTGCATTACTTACTTAATTTATCTATTTAGAGTTGGTTTGGCCACCACAAAAACAAATGACGTAGTGTTGTTGCATTGCCTGGGATGCGATGGAGAGTTGTATATGGCATCTGTCTTTGTGTAAAAAGACAGATTGTTGTTTTGGGGGTTCGTATGGAAAAAGGTACTGCCTTGGATTCAACACTTTCAGCACTTTCATAAATATGACAAAAAGTTTAGTTCATGTAAAACTTATGTGCTCTTTGTTTTTTTTATGTTTTAATTTTAACCATCAGCTTGTAGGACAACAATGACCTGCCATACCATACCAGGCCAAGAAGATAGCAGGATGATTTGAAGAGTACCAACCCCTCCCCTCTTGTCTCTCTGACACCCCAGTCCTCTCTTTGGCCACATTCGCCGCCCACCCTTCAGTATGGAAAGAGGGCCTTATTTAGCGACCGGACTCGTATGTGTCCACGACTGGCGATTTGTCCTTGTCTAATTACGGCTTCTGGGTGCTGCCCACGTGCACATGACTAATGGAGCGGCCGGGAACGGGGAGGGGCGAGGTTAGGTGCAGGGAGGGGGCAGTGGGGGAAGAAGAAGCAGTGGACGAGCAGACCGGCCGCTGGTGATTTGTGGATCAGGCACTCTGTCATTGCCCTGGAACCATTTGTCTTCAGGAGCAGTCGGAAAGAAGAAGGGTGGAGATGGAGAGGATGGTGGTGGTGGGGGCTCCAGGGCAGAAAATGGTTTACAATGACTCCCATTTTCCAGCACTTTCATCCTTGGCCGTAGAAGTCTGCATGGTTTGCCAGAGATGGGATGGAATGGGCGGCTGATGTGATGTAGGATATGACAGAAACCTTGACAGCTCACTGTTGCTATTTCTTTTAGGGGGCTGACTTGATGGCCACCCTCCCTCTCCCCTAAGAGTGAGCCTTATCTGTTTTTCCCTGTCATGTGGTGAGAACAGAGGCTCTGTAGATTCAATCCTCCGCTGTCCAAACTCAACTTTGAGACCAATTTCATCTTACATGTCTCCGACTATACACATACATCACACACAGCTTGGACTTTGGCCGTTGTGCTTTCTGGTTTATGTCACCATTCAGTGTTCTGCATGTCTGTCTCATCTAGAGATGATAGTTATCTTGGACAGTCAATAACAGTAAAGTTCCTCTTTGCTTGTCATTGATTACTTGTGCAGTAAAGTACTTTTCAGTTTTATTTTTTAACCAGCTCCTCATTCTCTGCTGGCTGTCCTTTTCTGCCAGGTATATGTGGGCTGCTGAAGACACCTGCGTCCCTTTATTGCCAGGAGTTCTTATTAATCTCAAGCTTATGTTTCTTCTGCAGCTCAAACAAGAAAGAGCATCAGTAGGGCAGGAACTACTAACTCTGTATCGATTTTACACAGTTTTTTACCTGCACCCTTTGCTCTTTTTTCCAGGTCTTTTTAAACAAATAAACACCAGATTTGTCATGTTTGTCCAGGGAAAGGAGGGTCGATGGAGGGGATATGGGTGTGGGGAGAGGCCAGTCGTAGGCCTCGCACTGGGTCAGCCATGATTCATTTTGCCGTCTCATGGATGGAGGGATTTGGGTAGGATTGTTGAAGGGTGCCTGTGGAGCCTCTCTGTGACCTCCCTTGCTCCTGTTCGTCCCTTAACGCTCCTGGGCAGCCCTGGTCCTAAATCACAGGCTGTCAGTGTGTTGGCAGAACAATGGTGCAGGGTCTTCTGTTCCATCTCAGGCTCCAGCCGACTGGACATGGTTTCCTTTATCGTTAGTGTGAGCTTGTACTTTCTCTGGTCCTTCCTGGCCTCTGAGCCCCACAGAGGGCCTGGCTGAGTCGAGGGATTGGTTTTAGCCTGACTGTCTGATGAGTAGTTGGGGGCAGTTGGTATGGGGGCAGGAATGAAGCAAAGTTGTCTCATGCATATTATAGCTCATCTTTGTACTTGATTTAGATGCATATCCTTTTATTCTGGGTGCAAAATCTCATTTAGATTGTAACTGCGGTAAGCTGTTTCTATAATAAGAGAAAATTACATATAATGTGAGAGTTGATGAAGAAAAATCAATAAAGAGGAAAAAATGCTTGACTTATTTATAAGCTTATTATCGGATAATTCATAAATTTATAATAATTGAGAGATCATTGTGATGTGGTAGTTAGAAGTGTCATTGCCTTACAGCAAGAAGGTTCTTGGTCTTTCTGTGTGGAGTTTGCATGTTCTCGGTTGCCTCCGTGGGTTTTGTGCAGGTGCTCTGGCGTCCTCCTACAACTCAAGAACATACATGTTTGATAGATTAATCATAGAGGTGAATGTGAGTGTCGATAGTTGTATATCTCGTTTATCTTTGTGTGGTCTTGTTGTAGACTGGTGACCTTTCTGTGGTGCACTTAACCTCTTGCATGATGACAGTTAGGACTCCTGCTATGAAGTAGGCTCTGCGAATGTGATACAGGTTGATTTCAGTTTTTTTTAGACTGAGCAAATTGTAAAAGTAATGGCCAGATTAATCAGCGCCAAAAATAATTTGCAGTAGCAGTGATAAATGACTGCATTGAGTTACTGTCTCAATCACTCGTTTGACTTTTTACCCTTTCCCAAATGGTCTCAATTGTTTTCTGACTTTCTGATTTGCCCTTCTTGTTTTACTGTTTAAAGTCAAGAGTATGGGGTCAATCTATCAAATCTTCTAACTGAGAGGCAATCAATATGTCAGCAGCCCCAGCACTCCCTCAGCTGTTATGATGATGTCGGTGGTCCTGCGCCCGCCTGGGCTGCTGTAACTGCTGCTACGGCGCGCTGAACAGTGGATCGAACTCTGCCTGTCAGGGCCCCTGACGGAAAGCATGAATCATTATTACCGGAGCTGCTGTTTGCTCCCAGGTGTTAGGCAGTATAGTGCAAACTCAAATGCACTGTTACCACTCTGTGCCACACACACACACGCACACACAGTCACAGACACACACACCTAAGTTATTTTAGATATATTCTGATGTGGAACAATATACTTGTAAATCACAGTTAGGGGGCACTTCAAGACTTAAAAGCTTAAGAAAAATATACAGGAATGTATATTAATCTATGTATAAGGTATATTAGTGCTACTGAAAACATCCATTCATTCGGCTATGCCCCCCCCCCCCCCTCCCCCCTTCCCAGAACACCTAAATGTGGACACTTTATCACTCAATTAAGTGTCAGTTAGTATTTGACCCATTAGCTCCTGGAATCTGATCCAGCCCACCCACTACCTCTGGAATTGTTATCCGAGCATGAGCTCAGTTCAGCCGGCTTGGAAGGGTTCCGGTTACCCCTCTAATCTCATTGGAACGCTTTAGCTACGGCTGGAGGATGCCTACATGTCCGACACACAGCCTCACGCTAATGCTTTGTGTTTATGGTTTGTCTGTGTGTGTGTGTGTGTGTGTGTGTGTGTGTGTGTGTTCATGCGCAGAAACTATATAGATCTGTTACTGAATAGTGAGCAGAAGCCTTGGGAATATGATGTAGAAAAACTATTTGTGTGTGCACAAACACACCAGCAGTGTGTTTGTATGTAGAAATAATATCCTAGTTTAAAGGATGCAATTCCCTTTAATATGCCCATCCTAATGTAATTAGGCGTCTATGGAGTGTCTGTGAGCAGGGCTGGGCTGGTGTGTGTTTCTGCTGACTGCTCCTGTTTTGTGTTTATATGGAAGATTGGCTCTCTGGGAGAACATTATGCATCCTTTTCAGCCTTTAAAGATTATGTGCACAGTGGCGGCAGAAGCATTAGACAAACAAGGAAATATGTCTTTGATTAAAATATCTTTTATCTCTTTATTGATTAAAAGGCTTAGTTTGGTAATAGAATGTCCCTGCCCCTCCCCTGCGGGCCTGTCTTTTCTTTTCCTCCTGTGCTTTCTGTTTTTGCAGTCCACTCTCGTTTGATTTCATATGGGTAAATTTTTTTTTACACACACAAATGCACACACACACACATATATATGTATGTATGTATGTATGTATATATGTATATATATATATATATATAATGTGACATCAAGAAATCATATGCTCAAATTAGATGTCTGGTTTCCTTTATCTTTGCCCCTTTGATAGATTTCTGTGTCAAAAAATTGTCTCAATATTATTTTCGGGCAAGTTGGCTGTAGTGGAGAAAGTAGTAGTTGCAGAAATGCATGTACATTTTATCTACATTAACTGCAGTAATTTTCTGGGCTTTGACTTCAAGGATTATTTGATTAATTGGTCAACCAATCAAAAGAAAACAAACGGACTACTTGTACGACTATTTAAATCTAATTTTTTACCTGTATTTGTTTTGGTTAAAACCCAAATGTTGATATTCCAATTTCTAGACAGATACACTCCATAATATTTTTTTCTGCATGATTTTGTTAGTGCACTAATAAATGATTTATTTACTAATGGACTGAGTTGCAGGAATTTCCTTTCATACTAGCAAATACACCTTGTAAGTGGAAAAAGTTTGCCCGTAAAATACTTTGAACCTTGACGGTTTGCATGTGACAGCAGTCTGACAGACACATTTACACGAACACGGTGGACATCTTGCCCACACTGGCTCGATATCCTCTAGTGCCTTTCAGACATCAAGGTCAAGCTCCGTCTTTACCTCATTAGTCAGGTCAGGAGACGCGGTGGGTGAGAAGTTAGATTGTGTCCTTAAGTCAGAGCATGTTTATCTGTGTCCCCGTGAACGGCATAGTGTCAAGTATCGTACGTGTTGGCTGATGAGAAAGACCAACGGAGTTGTAAAAGTGAGTGTGTTTGTGTGTGTATGTGTATGTGTGACTGTCCTGTGTGCTTGATGAGAGGAGACTGAGCTGAGGCTGAATGAGAACAGATGGAGATGTGCACTTTAATTAACCCTGCAGAATCACAGGGCTGAAAACAGGCCTCGGTCCGTGAATAACATCCAGCACATCCAGGGAGTATGTGAGGTGCGGTGTTCGTGGATGTTACTCGTGTGTGTGTGCGTGTGTGTCTGGAGAAAGCTATGGAGTAGCCAGAGCATCGACCCATTCCCCCATCCCCCTTCCCCAGAGCTGGGCGTTTTATTTCTCATTAGCAAGCCACAAACTGCTGGGGGATGAAATTTGCTAACAGGAATTAAAAGTGCATTAACACATCTGAGAGATTCATTTCTGCTAATAGTTTTATTAGTGCTCTGACCTTTCAGTTCATTAGAGGACTGCGGGAGAAGGGAGGAGTGGAGAGAGGGGAAAATAGGAGGGTAAGAGGGTCTTAGGGCTCACTGTATGTGGGAAGACCTTTGGAAGAAGATACAATCACGAAAGCAGACATAATGGTACCAACTTATGTGACTTGTTGAATGTTTTGCTAGTTCTAATTGTCTACTCATACACATTTATACAATTGTGTACATATTCATCCACCTACTCTGTCACCTAATGGTGCAAAAGGGTCAAGCATCTTTTATTTCAGCAATTGCTTTGAGGTGCTTCCTGCTCAGTCACATTGACTCAGTGCTCAGCTCCCTTCAGTCAATTAGCAGAATTTATAACAGTGTTTTTCAGGTTTGTTAGAGCTTGAGTGTATCACTTATTGAGCCAGTTAATTGTTTATGAACTGTGCCCTCCCCTTCTCTGAAATGAAGTGAGAGAACCAAGAAAAGAGCAGCAAGTGCAGCGAGCGTGACAGGAGTGGAATCTAGTGGGTCAGAGTAATCAACAATCCTTTAAATATAAAGTTGACCATTTAAGTATAACAGTCACAAACGACGTCCCTCATAGATGTCACAGACAGATCATGAGATGCTGTTTTAATTCCTTCATGAAAGAGAGGAACTAAGAGGAAATTCATTTTATTTTCTTTGTTTTACTGGAAAGCAAGTGCGGCAAGATACAGTGCAATTTGCTTTCCCGTGTTCCCTATAATTAGCACTTTACAGAAATGAAATAACATTGACGAGAAGGTCAATAATCCTAATCTATAGTGAAATTAATCCTGCTATCGACACAACAAACAAACAGTACAATTAAGAGTAGAGGAAGGAGAGAGCAGAAAAAAGAAAATGGAAGGAAAGTCTGAGCAATAGGACGTGTTTTATCTCCTGGGTTCACTGTGCAAAAATCCTATGAAGGTTTCTAATTAATTCATCCATTGTTAATGAAGGGAAAGCGAGGAACCAGGGATTATACATAGTGAGAGGGAGGAAAACAATTAGAGATACCAACTTAATGATTGCTTTTTTAACTTGCTGTTGTTTTATTTTTTTCTTGAGTTGACTTGCTGGAGTACACTTACTGCACATTTTATAATTATCTCAACCTCTTCTGTCTGTCATCACAATGAAAGAGATCTAGAATGATTTAAAGTTAAAATACTTGCTTTTACAGAAACTCATCATTTGACTAGGTTTTACATACTCTACAGAGCTGCAGCGATAAAGGGAGCCCACCTAGTTATGATATGATTTCATCCTGAACTTTCTCACAATCTCAAATCACAAAATATTGGGACAATATGGGAAATGGATATTACAAATTACAATTATTTTGATATTTAATTTGACTTTTTATTTCTTTCTTTGGAGACAGGCTGAGCCCAAGATATTTAATATTTTATCTAATAATCTTCATTTTTTTTCATGACCATAAACTCTTTGCATTTCAGGCCTGCAACACACGATAAAGTTGGCACATGGAAGCAATGATGTAAATTCAAACAGGTGATGTCAACAGGTAATTGTGTTGATGATTTTGGCAAAAAGTAGGGCTGGCTGATTATGAACTAAAAATAACATCTCATATTTGTTTTGAAATATTACTCCTGATTTTTGATTTTAATCTATTTATTTTCTCTTCCAGGAAAACCCCCCAAATAGTTTCAATCTTTGTGAGGAGGCGGTACAGAACTATGGAAGCTCATGGAAGTGGAGGTGGTGTCAAACCATAATTATGCAAATTAAACCAAAAATCCATTGTTATTCATTAACATTGCCATTAACTATAATTCAAATCAATTGATAAAATCAATTTATCACCCAACCTTTCATGAAAGACAGAGTCTTGGAGGAACAAAGATGGGTAATTGATTTTCAGTTTGCCAGCCAACATATGAGAAACATATTGAAAGAATCATTGGCAGGAATTAGCATGTCTCCCTCTGCAATACATCATATTGTTTCCAGATAGATTTCTAAATGAATATTAGAATGTAAAGGACAATGATGCAAGCCTGTAGCTGGACAGCCATTGCGTGTGATCCTTCACATTGCATGAGGACTGATATACAGAAATAGCCAAGAAATTACTTTGCCAAACGCTTTGTTGCAGAGTTAACCAGTACCACTTAAACATTTAACTGTGCAAAAAATAAGCCTGTGTAACTTTGAAATCTTTGAGGTGGAGTCAATCTCTGTGTGTTTGGAGGAATCTGGGAGCCTCACTCTGTGGATGTGTGTACTGTGGTTGGGCGAGCCATCATTCTAACTCTTTTTTGAAAGAAATGGACACTGTGTTCCAGATCAAAGATGAAAAAGACAACCCTGACTTTTACCAGCAACAAGTCAGGCCCTGTGATGGTTTACATCAATGTCCTTGGCTAATGTGAGCAGCATTATTGCATCACATATGTAGCCTTCAAAACCACTTCTTTTCAGGAACATTCATGCACTTATCAACAAGACAATGCAAAACATCACTCTGTGCACATAATATAGGCATTTCAAGCTGTGTTCAAGCACACTTAAAAAACATTTTTGTGAATAATGGCTTTAACCTCGGTTTGGTGTGAGACAATCCACGGCCTTCTACCTTAAAGAGAACAATGCACATCTCCAATCAGCTTAAGGTGCAGCCGCCTTCGACAGAGCAGCAGAGTAGAAGTAAAGGGAGGTGTTCATGGAGTGGGCGGACAGACCATGGCAGGAAATTAAATTGCCAAGTTGACTACTCTGGCAGTTATCAGCCTTTTTTCTTTTCTTTTTTCTGTTGCTACTATGTCATCTGTTGTGAATTTGCTTCTCGTGTGAGAAAATGAATACCGGTATGTGGCGTGGGGCATATGAAGGATGTGAACAGCCTGACAGGAGACACTTGAGAGCCCCGATCATAAAAGACAACTTAATTTATAAAGTCAAAGTCTCCCTTATGATCTTTAAATTACCTAGGTGCCATATTCTGTTTCTTATACTAACGCAGTATATATCTTTTCATCAATATTACAAACAGAGATACATTTAGACAATGATACATATCCAAACATTTTCCTTTAGCTAAAATGCCAAGAACTTTTTTTTGACAAATGTTTCTATAAAAAAATAGAACATCTACAAAAGACCTTAAGAGGAATCGCTGTCCTGTCAACCCACAGCAGGTAATCCAGTGTCAGTGACGGAGGGTAACGGTGCTGTTTCCAGCTGAATAGTTTTAACTGGCGTTGGACCGGTCTGGGGATCCAGAAGGGTGCATAGGCCGAGCGTGGTGGGCTGCCCAAACGATGGTGCATCTGAGCGTTGGAGGGTGAAGAAGGATTGCCTTTCAAGAATTACGAGCCATTAAATCAGAGCCTGGAAATCTCAAGGTTCCCCAAGACTGCTGCACAAGGAATCTGGGCTGGAGAAATATTGTTTATGGTTTAAAAGGCCTGGCGATGGATTTATAAAAGAAACATTCATCATTGCTGGAAAACGGAACAAAACATTCCGGAAATAAATACTCACTCTATAGGTATACTTGTCACCCAGACAGCACAATAACAAGTGAATTGGGAAGGAGATCCTTCATTTGCTGGCAGCTGGCCCCCAAAATATGCTTTGTGTGAGTGTGTGTATGTGTGTGGCCACAGAGTGGTTAGCTTTAGTTTGAAAACATCTCATTGCTTAAAGAAGATCAGTGTTTTTGGTTAAAAAACGGTCTCTATGTTTACTTTGCATGTGCAAGAATTTTGTATTGCAGTTTTTATGTTGATTAATATCACAAGGTTTTATTTTACTGGAGCTAAAAAATTGTTTAATTAAATATATTCAGATTTATTTAAAACACTTTTGAACCACCAGATAATGTCAAACATCCAGCAGACATAATTAACATTAGCCACTGACTACCTCAGTCTAACCTCTGAAAAAGAAAAAAACTTAAAAAAACTTAAAAAAAACAAAACAAAAAGAAACTTGCTTTAGTGTAGTAACATTTAACCTGAAGACGATAGGTCATGATATCACTATGCTGTTATCAGAGCACAACTAGAGGTACTAGAGTTGACTCTGGTCTTCGTTTTAGCCAGTAGACGTTTGATCTTGTTTAATTAAAGGAGCACAAATGAACTTTTGTCACCTTCAGCTCTCTAACAATACATTGTATTTAACAGAGACTTTTATCGAAAGTGGCTTAAAAAAGAGGAACACAATCAAGCCAAAAGGTGGAAGGACACTTGCGGAAGCTCTCAAGAGGCTGTCCAAGATTTTCTCTTGTTTGGCATCTTGTTCAGTCAACTTCTCATTTTTCTCTTCCATAAATCCTTTCTTGTGTGTCTTACTTATCGCTGCTTTGACATCAAATGTAGCTCTGTGTGGTTGTGTCATTGTTATTGATGAGTGAGAACAGAAATCCAAAGTTTGGTTTTTGTTGATAGTTGGGACTGTAAACTATGTGAACTAGACAATTCTTCATAAAAGTAAGCAAATATTCCTTCAAATGAAATTAATATTTTAATATAAAGAAAAAGTAATTGTGCCTCTGCATCATCCCTGTTCAACCTTCCATGTTAGAGTTGCAATCAACAAAAAAAAAAAAAAAAAAAGAGTTGCAATCAACAGGTGTTTCTTCACCAGAACCCTTTTTAAGCATGAAATATGTAACATTAATACGTTTACCAGTCTGTCTCATTTAGACATTAGTCACATTTCTGCTAATACTCCTCACATCATCACAGTCAAACTTGACAGTATAACAGTGAGACATGGGATGCAGAAAAAATTCACCACATTGGACAGTAAATCAAGTGAAGTGTGTAACTGCAATCCTCAAAGTCACTCTTCTCACAGCAGCATACCCCATCACCATAATTATTCATAATCGCATAGTAAGTGCACAAAACTTGTGTGATACAAAGTGCTAATGCAAACAGTAGGATATTTCACTTTTCAGCATGGTCTGATACTTTTCTATAAGCTTATAAGCTTATGAGCTTATGTTGTAGTTGTGTGAATGCATCACAATAAACTGTTTACTTGCCAGAGTTTTCTCATAATAATATGCTGTTTTGGAAAAAAATAATACATTAAAAAAAAAAAAAAAATCATGACATACTAACATGCGTGTTAATTTGTGTTAAGCAATGGGATGGGATGTTTTACTTTTGCTGGTTAAATCATAAAGTGAAGGTCAAATCAGCAGTCGTTAACAACCTCGAATGTCTAAAATGACTTTATTTGATAACAGACCAGTTAAAACCTGGTTCACGTTTGAGTGTCTGTGCAGACCACTGGGATGACTGGTGCATGGATTGAAGAAAGGTCTAACTTTTCCATGCCTCCTCCCCTGCAGGGAGCGGGCAGAGTAGCTGTGAGGACTCCTCTGTGACTGTGCAGGTGGCTGTCTTTATTTTTGTAACCAAATATTTCTTGTCTTTGTTTTTCTCCTCTTCTTTATGTTACGACTAAGGCATCCAGAGCCCATGGGTCATTCATCATAAACTATGTTTTCTAAATTAAGAAAAAAAACCCCAAAAAACAACAACTTTGGATTCAATAACCTTTAAGTCCAAATGTATGTTTTATGATATAAGACAGATTTATCTTCAAGGTGAGTCATATAAGTCACATTATTTTCTTCAAAAACTGTTTTTACTAAATTAAGCAGGAACAAGATGCATACTTTTTTAAAAGTATTTTGCATATTACAGATTGCCTGAACTACACTTACACTAGTCCTGATGATAAAATGCATTTGTTTTCCAAATGTTATTCTTTTTTTTATAAAGTTGTACTACGTAGTTTTTTCGTTTTCTTGATATAATACTGAAGTCTTCATAGATCCCTTGCGGGGCGTGGCAGGCTGTGAATACTATTCTTAAAGCTATTGACTGATAAATCTACATGCATATTAACTGAATTTGATGAGCGCAGATTTGACCAATAACATGCTGATATAAACAACTGTCCTCTAGGAGGTTTGTAACTGAGAGGGAAATATAATGAAACTGCAAGTAGAGAAAGAAGCAGAGCCAAAGACCAGATGACAGTGATGAAGTGATGAGACAGGAAATACAACTGAGCAACATTTAAACTACTTGTGTAAGTGTGTATTCTTAGGGCATCATCTATGGGTGTTGTGATAAGTCTACTGGCTAATGTAAATGTGATAACTGTATGTATATGCCTTTGAGTCCCATGCCAGGGATACAAGATACTGACAGTTGGCAGGAAGACGTGTATGTGTGTGTTTGGGTGTGTCTGTGTGTTGATGGATGAGCTGGCAGGGCAAGGCCGTGGATAAGAGTGCAAACAAACTGGGTAATAAATGAGACTGACAGAGGAGCAGTGATGGGGCCCACTCCTAAGCTTCTGATGCATGCAGTCCAGCACTGCCAGCCATTTGTATTAGAGAAATGAGGAAGCTGTCACTGGAATGAGGAGACAGTGTTCATCCGAAAGAGGAAAAGGTTCCCTCTTTTTCCCCTTAATTTCCCTTCCTCTTTTCTTCTTCCTTGCTCTAACTCTACCTCTCCCTCTCTCTCTTTCTCACCCACTCACTCTCATACACACTCAAAGACACAGAAACACACTGGTGCTGTGGATTTCATCTCAGCGGGGGAGTAATCACGGCGAGGTAGGGTGCTAATTTGGGCCATAATGAGTGTAGCTTTTGGTGACACATCACACACCACTAGCTCTGTTCAGGGAAGCACAGTGGTGGAGCTACTTTTACCACACAGACACACAAACACAGGTGTAGCTTCCAGCACCATGTCACCTGGAGACAAAAATACTACTGTAGAAAAAAAGAAACAAAGAAGACGGATGTGAAAGATGTATTTTAGAGCTCATGGTTGAAGTGGGGAGGAGACAGAGTTAGTAAGTTAGAAAAGCTGCACTTTGTTCTGCATATTTTATTCCATTTCATTACATAGTCAGGGAGTGTAACTGTTATCTCTGTTAGACTGTGACACTTATACTTGCTGCTTGCTTGTCAGGCTAGGAGTTCATTAAAAAATGTCAAACGGTAAATACGTTTGACCCTTTTAAGAAAGTGAAGTTTTCAGATGAAGCAATACTTTTACCATCAGCAACATTAGATTAATGATACACAATTAAATTACATTAGAAAGATGAAAATTTAACCAGAACTATATTACTGCAATTTGACTTTTGCTCTTTAGGGTTTATAGCCTCAAGTTGGAAAACAAAAAATAAATAAAAGATTTAATAAAAAGTGCATGTACTGGTGACCTGTTCAGGGTGTAGCCCTGCCTATCACCTGAAATGGGTTGGGATAGGCTCCAACAGAACCCCATGACCCTGTAGATGGATTCAGCGGGTATAGAAAATGGATGGGTAGGTGGATGGATGGATGGATGGATGGATGGATGGATGGATGGATGGATGGAAAAATTCAATGAGATGCATCTGGGATGGACCATCACAGAGTGGAAACATACAGTATTGTAGTCAGACTAATTAGTATTCCAGATAATTTTCAGACAAAAACAGTGTTTTCGTCTAAACTAAAAAAAGACCATCCAGACTGTTACTAGTTACAAGCCCAAAAGAAAGACTCTGTGGGGTTGTACTAGTGTCATTGGCAAAGGTAATTTATACATCTGTTGTGGCAGCTTTAATGCAGAAAAGTACACTTAATCTTTAGAATAACATACACTGGCTTCAGTACACCCTTTCCAGGGGTTTTTGTATTATTATTTTTTTAAACAAAATAATACAAAACCATACTGCGCACAATGCAGAGGCATATCTGATGAAGGGGAGGATGCTGGTACTGTCTGGAGTTATTACTCTATAGAGAATGTACGAAACAAAAACATTTACAGTGAAAGTCCTATGTTGTTTCACACCTTAAACAGTGTTGAAAAAAATAAAAAATGAACTGCAATACTTCAACATTTGTTGTGAGGAGGAATGGAAACATTAGGCTTGAAGTGCAAAAAATTGATATACAGTATGTTAACATGTGAAATAAGCTTGACTGCAAACAAAAAACAAGAAAGCAAAACAAAACCAAAAAAAAAAAAAAAGAAAATCATGAAGTCAAACCAAACATAAAACTTTGTCATTGGTGCTTTACTCCTCCGTTGTCAAAACAAAAGATTCATTGGTTCTTGAAAAAGAAAGAATAAATTCATGATTGAAAAACCTAAACTGCAAAAGCTCTGTTTTTGTTTTTGTTTTTTTTTTTTTGTATCTACTTGTATTTGCATTTGGTTTGTTATTTTTTATGTCTGCTAAATCTGGATGTGCAATCCTTCAGTGCTTTGACGTCTGGTGTTCTCTGTGCCACCCAGATACCAAACCATCAGTACCCCAAACAAGACACAGTGTCTGTTACGTCTATATGTTTTTATTATTATTTGTGTGTCCATGTGTATGTGTGTCTGAGTGTATATAGCATGTGGCTACAGCTGGGACATGAGGAATTTGGGCTTGCACCTGCATGGGGATAATTAATGTGAACATGGGGGTACCTACATAAATCAATGCCTCTTGCAGCCTCAACAGTACTTTTCTGTTTGGGGTCAAAATCTTCTAACTCTGCGTTGGATTAATTATGCCTGCAAGCAGGGACAAGGTAAAGGTGGTAAGGACGCAAAATGTAATAGTGTGTGTATGTGTGCGAGTGAGTTTTTTGTTTTGTTTTGTTTATTTGAGTATCTCCCCACCTTTACGTGCCTTCTCACAGAAAAAAAAAACAAAAACAAAAAACTGTAAAGCTATTTTTTCCCTCTCTGCACTCCCAGTTTGGAATTGTAATCTCCAAGAGGACAAACAAAACAACAGAAGGTCATGATTTTCACAGTTGTATAATTAGCCTCACCCTCCTCACCCTTCTGTGTACAGCGATAAATAGTGGGACCTTTTGTTTGCATTTGTCATGCTATGATGGCATTCTCACAGATGCCAGAGGTCAATATACACATAGACCCACTTTCTTCTTTACATACTTTTGGAGTCTTCAAGTCAGGTCATGCCCATGTTTGGTAGAGCACTGCTTATCTTCACCTCTTCCTGCTATCTCTGACAGCAGGCCTGCTGTTGTAGTCCAGTCTACTGCAGATCTACATCCTACTCTGTCCACTGCTATCTCCCAGACCGATAGCCTCTGATTGATCTCATCACCTCCCTTATCTATTATTCATGCCAACTTTCATGTCTTGAAAGGAGGAAGGGCAAAAAGAGGAAAGGAGACAATACCTGTTAGCTGGCTTGTCTCTATGAGGAAAATTAGTTATTTCTCTTTCTATTTATTTACTTACTTTTTATTTAGTCATTTAAGCCATATGACTCTTCCATTTCCACATCCACAAGCATGTGCTCGTACATTTCCCCAAACCAAAGTGATCTAATAGAGTGAAATGGCTTTCAGATTGACGCCCCATGGGGGTACACAGAGATGGGCATGGGGACAGAGAGACATGTACTTACGGCTGTTTGGGAAGGAAATTAATGGTGCATTTTTTGTTTTTATAATGTGATTTAATGATGCAATTCCTCTAATAAAAAGAAAATTTTCTTAACATCTACAGATTCATTTACACATTTCCTCCTTCACAGAAACCCAGTGGGCCAATACGAAGATCGCACTCCTCTCACCCACTCTGAGTGCTTCAGGCCTTTTTTTTTTTCCACTGTGATGGATGATTTCAGTTTGGCATTTTTCACCAGTGCGTACCATTCAAATACAACCCCCCCACCAATTCCTCATTTGAGTGCATAAGGAGTCCATCCTACATATGCAAAGCCAATATCTAATGCATATAGAGTGTGTTTTGTAAAGGATCATTTGATTGCCTTGTAAATGGTACTTTGCCTCTCAGCTGATATTTAACCATATTCCAAGTCATTAAAGAGAAAAAGGAAAATAAATGACAAAGGCATTCTCTGACAAATGAACCCTTATTTGACTTTAAACTAGCATTACTGCTGCTGTGCTGCCAACCTCAGATTATACAAAGGTAAAGAAGAGTTACAGTTACCTCCACTTTGTTCTTACTCCTTTTATCCCTCATGTCTCTCCTGATCTTTCCCAGTTTCTCTATCTCTTTGGAGCACGTGCAAGTGTATCTGGTTTCCTGGAGCGTTTAGCACCTTTGCCACAAAACCCGGACAGGAAGTCCGCTGTACTCGCAATGTATCAGTTGCTCTGAACAACACTCCTTTTTCCCTCCACCTCCCCTCAATCAGCAGCTGGCTCAGCAGGCACTTCTCACATACCTTCACATGCAAGCACTCAAGATCAAATTTTCAAATGCACAAGAGGCTTTTCTCTGTTAAGTTTGGTGCTGTGACTCTACTGTAACCGAGCAGACTTCAGCAGCGCTTACACCTTGAACTAAATGGGCAAATGCACGCCTCTTTACACACAAACACAGACTCGTCTGACCTTGGCGCCACTTAGTCCTGGGGTTCATCCTCTGGCCAAGCTGGCAAGTCAAATGGTTCTGGCAGCCAAGACAGCATCCTGAGCCGCTGCAAGGCTGCTGTCATCTGCTACACAAAAGATAAACATAGAGACAAAGACAGATATAGTGTAGAGAAAAGAGAAATAAAACTTTGAAATGCGGGAAAACTGTTTATTTTTTCAAATAAAAGGAAATCTGTGCTGACGTGCATGTTTCCTGTGTGCCAGTACAGCTGTGTGCGAGTGTGTTCATGGTGCATATGATGTGTACATTCAAATGTATTTGCATGCATAGGTGTATATGTGAAAGGAGAAATAAGTGCCTGAGGTGATGCGTTTGAAAGGCACTTTACAAATTAAAGCAGCGCTACTGCTCTGTAATGGGGCTCAAATGATCCAGAAAACACAAGATATATTGAGCATTTAATGAAACACACAGCACACTGCTTAATTATGCTCACAGCTTCACCAAAGTGTCTGCTAAATCTGCTTTATACCTCGCATTTACTGTACAGAAACACTTGCTCACTTTTTTCCCATACATTTGTTCATTTTTTAATGCACCTTTAGTTTCTGTAACATTGAAATAGTTTTAAAAAACATATTTTCCCCACATCAGCTTTGCAGCTTGTTTATTGAAGAAGAACTGAACGACAATTGGCAAAATCAAAACCTTCTCCACAGTACCAGCTTAAACATCCTTCTCCTGCTTTCAGTGTATGGTGCTTTCCATCCATATTTTTGCATACCAATGAATTACCCATCCCCAACAACACAACTTTGTAGATATTATTACTATTATTATAGTTATTATTATTAGACCAATTGTGAAGTTTTTTATTCTTAGATTTTCTTGCTCAGTGATTGTTCATTTGAAGTTATTTTGTAATCCACCTTCTGTAGAGAGCAGAGAAGCAGTCACTCTCTTCCTCATCGTCTGTGAATGCCCTTTGTGGTTTGGCCATACATTAATAATGTAAAGGTAATGATCTCTAGACTAAAGGCCCTGTCCTGTCTTGTCTCCTCCCTCCCTCTGTTTCTCTGACTACCCCCCCCTCCATGCCCCCAACACACACACACACACACACACACACACACACACACACACACACACA
>JAOWBL010000022.1:9687753-9698450 GCA_028564865.1 Zenarchopterus dispar
ATATATAATAAGACAGAGACTGGCAAAGTTGCAACATATTGAAGTCTGTGTCTGCTTTGTTGCATGCATCTGCGTGTTTTGTCTGTGTTTGTGGATGGACAGTGTTGGTGGAAGAAAAAGCACCCGGGGCAGTGTGTGGGAAAGGACAAGGGCAATGTGGTAATGTGAAGCAGTATTGTTCCTTTACCACTCAAAATATTTTTCTCTCAAATTTTTAGTACTTTGAAAAAAAGGGAAACAAATCTGTAGTCTGTCTTCTTTGTTTTGTTGTTTCTTTTTTTTGTTTTGCAAAAAAATATTTGCTCTACATTATTAAAGGCATTTTACCCCATAAATCTTATTCCACTATAAATCATTTCTCTTGTTTTCCACATTTTTGGTTTTGTGAGGAAACCTTGGAAATAATCCCAGACCAGAATCTAAAGTATTAAAAAATATGTTTTTTTTAACTGTGTCTTGATTTTTTTTTAGATTTTGTAATGTTAATTTACTTCATGAATTCATGTTTTGTTTTCCTATATATCCTGAAAAAATAAAATTGAGAAATTTCTGTGGTATTCATGCAAATTGTTTGAACATATGTAATTATGAAAGCAGTTGAATAATTAATTTGATTGAATTTATCTGTTTTTCCTACATTTTTCACCATGTCCTACCTCTCAGTATGAATACTGAAATTGTTTAATCATTGAACAAGTGATTTCTGGCCCTCCAGAAGTGTAGCTGTGTAAGGAGAGATGGCTCTGATACTCAGGCTGCACATGAGCGACACAAGTAATCCTAAACATGAGCATGTAGCAGCACTGTGTGCATCTGTTCATTGTCATCATGTAGGGATGTTGACGGATGATGCACCTGATTTCTCTCCTCTCTTCTTCTCTGACTGTCAGACTCCACAGAACTCCCACCCTTCCACAGAAAATGGGGGAAAATCACAGAAACATAGAGCCAGATTATTCACAGCGCACCGTTATTGAATATGTGACTAACACACTGAGAATCGCTCTGGGAAATCAGATTAAAAAATGAATTATTTATAAGGACATGGAACGCTGGTCCGACAGGGTGCAGAGAGTGGAAGAATACACCTACAATATACCCCAAACAACATTACAAGTTTGATCATGACACTTCCTACCGTAGTTATTCATTTCTATAATCTCCACAAATGTTTCCCTTTATGTTCTAATATTGAAATATGACTTGTGGTAAAATTACATGGAAATAGTGGTTTATTATTTTTGTTTAAATAATATTACTTATATTTTCTCCCCAACACACACACATACACTCACACACAAAATGTCAAAAAGACAGCTTGATATATTTTCATGGACGCTATAAAGCTCAATATCAAATATGTGAAACCATTTATTTCTATTTCTCTTTCGCCTCTCTTTGGTGAATGAATCATAAAATGTATTTTACAAAAAAGATGCCTCGACTGAGAAGGATTGAAGCACTTTTTTTTATAGCTGGCAGCATATCAGGGTTGTAATTATTATATTTAGATATTTTATTTCATACAATAAAAAAATTAATATGAAGAGTAAATGTTTGAACAAAGAACTGGGATGATCTGTTGAAAAAGGAAAGCACCTTAAGTGAGGAAGTAAAACATGAAGAAACAGTCGAACTGTTTTTTTTTTGGTTGTCTTTTCTATTTGTTTAGAAAAAAAACTAAAACTAATATTTCATGTTTTTTTTATTGGATAAAAAGACAGATGGAAATCATGCTGTTTAAAAGCTTTGCCATGAGATCATGTTGGTCAGCTTCATCAGTCCACATATTCCTTTGCATCTTTTCCTGGACATTTTTCGTGTTAGTCCAGACATAGATTTCCCTCTCTTGGTCAGTCTCTCTGTCTCTGTCTCTCGGCTGCTCTCTTTCTTGTCTCTGTCGAGCAGTCAACGTGCTGACAAGGAGAGAAGAGTTTTGGCAAGCAGAGATGTACCAGAGTCCTCCCTGTCTAAGTGATTACTCTTACATCTGATCCTGTGCTCTGGTGCTCCAGTCAAATATTTTTCCATTTACCAGCTTCTCTCTCTTTTTTTCTTTTCAACTTTTTTTTTCATTTTATTCCTATCTCGTCATACATATTCACACTCACCCTTGGCCTCCAGCGACAGGTGTGGCAATTTGAGTCATGCAGGCCATCGCAGGTGAATGTGGTAGGAGGAGGTTATGTCAGCACCTCTAGCCCCTTTGACATCCCTCTCTGCTCTCTCTTGTGGGCCAAACCACACATTTGGCAGCCTGCAGGGGAATGCCAGGGAGTTTCCACTCTGAACACATAGAGGTTAGGTATAGAAATAATTCACATCTGGAAATAACCCTCTTCCCTGTTTCCTTACCAGACCTTATCTGGTTCTCTGCTTCCCCTTTACCTTTTCACCTTTCTTTAAGTGCTGTTTTTGCTGACATCATCTGGGCAGTTTCCCATTTACAGGCCTGTATGTAACTCTATTTCAGTTTCCCAAATTTCATTTCACTTATTCACCATTTCAAATACGTTTTTCACTCACTGACAAGTCTAAACTTACTTTTAGTTACATCTGGATAAGTCACTAGCTGTGTTATCCAGGAAACAATTATTTCAGATTGTTCATTTTTGATCAGTGGAAAAATGTGGATGCTTATGGTTTTCAATGAAAACAGACGTGAGAACATGTTAGTCTTGGGGACTTTATCCCCACAGGGGGCATCAAGAGGTGCTGTAACCCACAGGGATGTAATATTTGCAACAGAGCTCAGGGCTCACACTCAACCAAACTCCCCATAACCATATGAGTGTGATGGAAATGGTAGGAAGAAGGTTAAGATGTGAAGGATGAAAGAGTAGTCACATCAGCAGAAAGTTGTTTTTCTTTGGCCTGGAGATTCCATGTAGTGGGATCTGTGGGTGGGGAGGGAGTTGATTGGTAGGGGTGGGCGAACAGACTTGGAGAAGTCCACGGCTTGGAGAACTACAGGCAGGATGAGGGAGGAAGTACGGCTGGATGGTAAGACGCCTCAATCAAAGCTAATTGAGGCTGGAACATGCATATTTGTGTGCATCTGAAGATGATCCATTAGGGTACCTAATGGAAATGTGTGCATGTATGCCCATGCCTATGTGCTTGAGTGTGTCTGAGGTATTAATCTTCTTTGTCAGAGGAGCCCATATGCAAGGCTTTTCCAGAAGCACAAACCTGGACTCAGCAATCTGTACAGGGCTCTGGGAAGCAGGCACTGGGTGTAAGTGGGGGGCTTTGGGGGTGGGGAGGCCCTGGTTGCATTACTAGAGAGGGGTTTGCTGATGGAGAGGGCAAGGGGGATAACACACAGCAGATTAGCTAATGATATTAGGCAGAGAAGACCCTCAGGTAAAACCCAGCAGTTGCAATTAGTGGAGTTTCTCCAAGGTTGCCCTGTGGCCCTTACACACGCACACCCACACACTGCTTACATTATATGACACACACAAACACTGGCAACAACTTGCATTAAGCACTGATGTAAGTTTTACTCCACATTAAATTATACCCCCGTCCCTTCTCTCACTTCCTGTTCTGGCTCCTTAGTCTTAGCCCGTGTCGTCTTCTTCCATCCATTAACACTGCTCACGAGCCCCGTTCACTGTTTGCCCACTGCGAGAGCAGACGATCCAACATGTTTGCTCTGCAGGAATTGCACGATCACAATCACTCAGTGGGAGCGAAACTGGGGCTGCGAGTGAGCAGACAGACTCTATTCAAGAGTATGCTGATACGGGCAAGTGCTCAAACACATGCCCGCTCTTACACACTTACACACACGGAGGCTCAAAGCGGGGGGTAGAGAGATTGACATAACAAGCTGATAAACTGCTTTCTCCAGTTAAGTTGCCAGGACAGCACTGAGAGAAAAGGTGTTGGGATCTGTTGGTTTTGAAATATATTAATGTATTTACAAAACAGAGTTGATTTCAAGCATATTTAGTTATGAGAATGCTGCACAGAGTACCTACTGATGCCAAGACAAAAAATTGGCTCAATTGATTAACGTTGTTCAAGTTAAAAAAAAAAAAAAGAAAGTGAAGTTGAATACATGTGTGTTTTCTGATGTTAACCTGTCAAATAAAGCAATACAAGGATATTGCCTTAAGTTTTCAGGATAATCTGATGAAAGTTTTTTACTTTTTTTTTTTTTATACTGAACAGATCATGTGATCAGCATAAATGTGAAATAAATCTTCACACAAAGTTGACAAACTTACTGTTCTTACGCAGTATGAAGTGTTACTTTACCTCCTTCTACCCCTCCTGTGAAGCTGTGATCACCACTTGGAATTAAATTAACAACTGGGCTTTCCTGTGACAAAGTGATGAATTATAGGAGCTTAAAAAACATCTTTTTTGCTCTTATCCTTTCCTGTGTCTTGCTGCAAAAAGCCTCCTTCTGCTTGTAATTCTTGCGCTGTTTCCATCTCTTGCTTTTGTCCAGTCTGCCGTTTCACAAAGCCGTACTAACTGTTCTGCAAAAAGGGAAAATAACTGTATCTCCAGTGCAATAATAAAGCTGATCTTTACAGCTGATGTGTATATAACAGCGGGAGAGAAAGAGCGAGAGAGAGAATTTGAATAGCTTCCATCGGCCTGTCAGCTGCGACTGCTACTTTATACGGCCTACCTTATTATAATGCTGCTTCTCTTATCCAAAAGGCCATCAGGCTGGACGATTAATTTAGGTAGTGTATCCCTGGAAATGGTGGCTTCCCTCCTCTCGCTGCTGTCTCACTCTAACCCCTATCTGCAGGAGATTAAACCAAGACCAGCTCTACTTTTCTTTCTCCCACTGTCCATCATAGTGAAAAATTACCTTTTAGTCTTCTCCTTAATCGTGCCGGCTGCAGAGCAATCAGACAGGAAATAATGGCTTGGCATATGGCTGTGCACACTACTACAATGCCTGAAAACTGAATTGAGTTGAGAATGGGAAAAACATCATTTTAGTGATTCTGTTTACATGTCGTACATTTACAAACACTGGACTACATATTCTCAGATCATAGCTGAATGAAAAGCTTAAATGTTTGGGCTGCTTCACAGAGCACTTCTCAAGTTGTAGAAACCTTTTTAAAAGAAAAAAAAAAAACTAAAAAACATACAAACAAAAAACCTGTTAATTTCCTAAAGTGCAGCAAAGGTTTAAATCTATGTTTAGTAACTAAACATTTTTTGACCGCTTCAAGTACAAAGGAAATAATAATTTTATTTTGATAAAATGTGAACAAATCTCAAATTTGATGCCAGAAAAATAACAAAAAATAGTAAAAAAAAGACCTGTAAGAATAGCAGTTTCCCCAGTTTTTGATGGCTTTGACATTGGGAATACCCTCAAACAACCCATGCATTTGCATCTGCACACAGACCTGAAACTGTTTTATGCAACAAGGAAGCCATTTATTTGAAAAAGCTGATTTCTGTAGACACATGCTCATCTCACATGGACAGGAAGATGGTGGACCCCTGTTCTGTGGTCAGATGAGTACATGTTATAGTCAGCGTTTGGGAAGAGCGGTTGTTGGATTTTACGTGTCAGAGATGAGAAAGACCAACCACACTGCCATCAGCAAAAAAAAAAAAAAAAAAAAAAATCAACACCTGTGACGCTATGAGTATGAATGATGCAGGGACTTGGATATGTGTAGATGCGCAGAAATTCGTATTGTCTTTTTGGAGGGACATAACCATTAACTTGATAATTCAACTTTTTCCTAGATGTCTGGGAAAGACTTTCAAATTCTGTTGATATTTCGCTGAATTTTGGTTAAAGCCAATATTTGTTAAACTTAAACTCACGTCTTGTCTTTCTTTTACTTTGGCCTCTCTTTTCACCTTTATCCCCTTCTGCTCTTGTGTTCACCGTTGCTCAATCTACTTTTTTGACCCTATGGTCTGTTTCTTGCATTTTGATTTAGTGTGAATTAATTGCTCCTCATACGTGGGATGGCACACGATTACTCTCAATCCTTGTAATGGTGTGTGTCGAGACCGTAGGGAATACATTGCCAATTTCCTCACAGCACATCTGCCAAATGATTGGTTTTTACACATCACACCCCCCTGAGGAGCATTTGTCACGAAGCCACTTCTCACAAAGCCACTTCTTACATCTCAATAATACACCTAATCCAAATTCAGACATCAGCAAAGCCACACGCTGATGAAATTTCATGCAGGTATGACATGGCGACGGCGTTTATTGCACCACTGGCTTCATGCAGTCGTATGAAAAAGAAAGTATGTCTTCATTTGTAAAGTTTAATGTATCATGTGATAGTAGAAAATCGTCAACCAATTACTTAAAGTTATTTCTGCAAAATGTGCTTCTACAAGCTTCTGATTCATGGAAATAGTTTTTCTACACATTGGTTCTGCATTTTGGTTTTGTTTTTATTGAGCAAATAATTGCACTGTGTAATGTAAAAAATGCCACTGCCAAACAGCCCGGTCACACACACTCATGTGCACACATACACACCCACACAAAGGTGTTTATATGTGTACAAAAAAAGGGCACAGTAAAGTTATAGTTTTCTCACTTATAAAACCTGACTGTCCTGTGGTCTACTACTCCAACTTTTTGAACTGAAAGACCATCTTTCTGTCTCATGTGGCTGTATGTGCTTTTAAAATGTTTTAATGTTTTAATTATTCCCCCTTCTCCAAACAGTTTATCTCCTCTCTCCGCACCTCCACCTGCTTTCTCCCCTCAACTCTTCCATCCTTCCTTCCTCTCTTCTCCCTAACACAGTGCTTCTTCTCTGTTGTCCCATTAATCACACCTCTCTAATTAACAGGCCCACTGTTCCCAGTCTTCCCAGTACTCCCACTCCACACCTGGCCCAGCTTCGCTGCCCAGCAGGCATGCAGCGCATGGTAGCACATGCATGCATATATGCTGAAAGTATAAACTGGTGTACAGCTGGCAACTGACCACCACAGATATGCACTCAGAGGACTAAAATTAATTTAAATGAGATAAGAATAGATCAGACTGTGATTTTTAAAAAAAAAAACAAAACTTTTTTTCTGTTAAACTGTGAAGGAAAGTTGGTGCTAATTGGAAGCACTTTCTCCTCTTTTTCTATCACTCATCTTCATCAAATGTTCATTCATCACCTCATCAAGCCTATCTTTCTCATAATAACTCAGCCCCCCCATCAGTTACCCCTTTAGCTGTTTGCATTTTTACAATCACCCACCCTTCCTTTGACTCACCCTCCCCCCCATTAACCAGGGTGGCCCGGCAATGCAGTAATACCATCTGCTAGCACAGCATGCCCACAGCCTCATGTCCACACACACACAAACAGTCACATGCCCACAGACTTTCAGCTTGGCAAAGACACCTTCCAGCGCAGGATACACCAATCCACGCTTCCGCCACCAGATCACCAAAGTCCCACGCACTGCGTAACACACACAGTCACTCGCCCTGTTGTCGCCCTGTTGACTCACACGCTTCATCTTTCTCCCAACAGGGGGAGCGGGGGAGCATCTGCCACGGCGGAGACAGGAGTCGGGAAGGCTACACTTTACAGTAAGAGCGCAAATCATTGCAGCAATAACATGGTGCCAAATCATGGACAAACAGAAGAAAGATGACCGCATGGGTGTGTATTCCTCTCTGACTACAAATAAATTAGAATAAAGAAAAGCAAACCAGCAATTACATGCAAATGCACATTTTTGAGGTAGCTGTCTTTGGTATTTTTGCGGCCTCTTGAAACATTACATTACTCTGTGCTGTAAAATTGTTTCAGATGTCTCCATGGCAATTATGTTGATGGCAAAGACTAAGTTAGTAAGATTAAAATATATGAAAACAAGCAGAATTAATTTTTAAATGAGTGATCGACAAAAAATTGATAAAAGTTGAAAGATTTTCAAAAAAAGTGGAATAGCCAAGATGCACAAAACACTAGTCCCTTCATGTTTTGGGGTATGCCCTTTTTGTTGGTGTTTTTCTCAATTAAACGATGGAGAAAATTGTGTCATGGCATGACAGTGAAAGTTACAGTGCAAAAACTCACGTAGGGAAGTCATGCAAGATGTTTTCTCATTGGTTATTTATATAATTCATTAATTTATTCCAATCTTCTCTCTCCTGTTGACATTGAACAAGACAGAAACAGAATTGATGGGAAATGCAGCAATTAGCAAATGAGCTCTAGGATGTGTTGCTGTTCGAGCTGTGTTTGGTGCTGCATCGGGCTGCTGGTGGGGGGCAGGGGGTGGGGTTGGGTGGCAGAATGAATGGGTGTGTATGTGGGTGAGGGGTGTATGGTGTGTATGTGCGTGTGTGTGAATGCGTTGCTCTGCCAGGTGCGAGTGGGGGTCTGTGGCAGTATATTTATTAGCGGCTGTCAGAGAGGTGACACTTTGATGAATGGTGCAGAGTAATCAGGGCTGGGCTGTGACAGGCTGCACTCACAGCCTTCTACCTGCCAAACAGCCCGGTCACACACACTCATGTGCACACATACACACCCACACAAAGGTGTTTATATGTGTACAAAAAAAGGGCACAGTATATGCATGTGTACCAGCACAACATCTTGTAAATAATTCCCTGCTACCAGATGAACTACGTCATCTAACTCCCCCCATTTTCTCCTTTTTAAATCTCTCTTCTCCTTCGCGGTCCTTTAAAAACAGAACTGTTTCCCCATCCCAGACTCCTCTGCCATGGCTCTGCGATTTGAAAGAACTCATTTTTCAGGAGATAAATGAAAAGGATAAATTAGGTCGAGATAGTCTGAGAGGAAAAGACAAAGAGACAGAGAGATTTGGGGTAAAAATTTGCAGAGCCTCGTTGTTTTTTAATTGCTGGTGAGAGACAAGGTAGCCTTAATTAGTCCTTGTCTATCTCCTATTGTACTGCAAGGTCATGTTTCTGTGACTTTTGGCTAATTAGTCAACTACGGTAGACTAATTCATGCGTTCCCCACAGGACAGGAAAACGCTCAGTTTGGTGCGTGGGAGACTTTATTCAGTGCAGTGAAGTTTTAATTCTTTGTTTAATCTTGCTTTCTAGACTTTTTTTAACCTATTTGGTTCATTTAAAAATTTTTTTTATGACAGTAATGACAATTTGAAAATGTCCAAATGGGTGAAAAAAAATCAAACAACTTTAACACGCTGTCCCATGGAAAGAAACCACAGCAGTTATTGTGTTACAAGTCAAACACAAAATGGAAATCATTACTTCTCAGCAAGTTTTTAATGTGTCCAAACCAGCAAGTAATGGGAGGTTGTAATCAAATAATTTCACTGAGGTTTGGGTTTCCAAACAGTTTTCCACTGATTCTATCAACAGACCACAGTCTGGTCCTGAAGAGTGGAGACTGGAAGGGGGAAGCCGAGGGGAACAGGGAGAGACAAAGGGAGGAGTGAAGAGATAAAACAGGAACAACAGACTTTAGAGGAAAAGAGAGGATTTGATAGGGGAATAGTGAAGTTTAGAGGAGAGGACTAGTGGCGTGTGTGTGTGTGTGTGTGGGCAGCTATTTTTTTCTATTTTTTTTACAAGGAGCCTTGGTCATGGCAGTATATGAGAGACCTCACTAATTCATTTTATGATGGCATGGCTAAGTACCTTCTTTAAAACTTCACAAAGAACATGATCCTTCACCTCCAACTTTCAAGTATTCCTCTGCTAGCTAGCTGCAAAACTTCATTTTCTTTCATGCTACCATTAGACAGAGATTATGTACTATATTTCCAATGCAATTGTGTTATATTCTTCTTCAATTTGTGAGAAACAGGTTTACATAGTTTTAAAAAAATGTACCAAGGGAGACCAAGGGATATGTCATGGTTCATTTTAGTAATTTTTGTTTCAGAAAAATATCCGGCAGAAGTGAGAAAAAGCACTGCTAAAAGAAGTTATTTAAAAATGCAATTGAATTTATTTCTGTCTAGATGTGTACTGCTGCAGATAATCAACTGCTTCAGTGAATGAGTAAACATTTGCAAGAAATTAAATGAGCATCCTAATTAATGACAGATTGAATGAATGGACTGAGAGAATTCTCTCTTCCTCACTTTCTGAGTGGAGGATTCACTGCCAGGTTGAATGAACATTGATGGAGTAACAATTATTCTCTCCATCACACCAATGGAAATCAATTGAGTGGTAATTGCAGTATTTGACCCCTTTCCTGTCTTCCACCACATCCCATCTCCTCCCTGCCCATGCATCCTTTTCACTCTAACCATAAAGATGAGTCTGAGTCAGTCAGTTCATTTTATACAACAGGCGTTTTCCCTCAAACGGAGAACCAATGTAATATATTTCAACATGCCTGATAAAATCTGAGAGTCACATGAAAGGCAAACTGGAAAAGGACAAGAGAGGACTATGGACAACGTGAGAAAAAAATGAGAAAAGTGAATGAAGATGAGTTCAGAGAAGCTTCTCCCTGCAGGAGCCAGCTGTGCTGCGACTGTGTTTGTGTGTGTTTTCTGGTTGGTGATAGCTGATCAGATGGTTAATGAGTGACCCTTCCTCCCTGGCATGGTTCTGCCGTCACACCAATATTAATCTTCCTACATCATCCCCTCTCTGAGCCAACAGGCGGCTTCTCGGGGCCAGCACACACACACACACACACACACACACACACACACACACACACACACACACACACACACACACACACACACAC
>JAOWBL010000022.1:9698550-9730710 GCA_028564865.1 Zenarchopterus dispar
CACACACACACACACACACACACACACACACACACACACACACACACACACACACACACACACACACACACATCCATTGCATAAAAACATGCACACGGAGGTATTGATGCATAAGTGGGGTGGCAGTGATGAATGGAGATGTTCTCAAGATCTGTTTAACAATTGTTCGACAGGGCCCTCATAAGAGCAGTGGGAAAAGAGAAGACAGACATGCAGATCTGTAAATGCAGTCTCACTCACTCCTCGAAAGAAACACAGACGCCAGGGTTGTCATGCAGTTAAAAAACAGTTTATTAAATAATCAGCAGAGAACTCATTTAGGTAAATTATTAATTTATTAAGTCTTTTATTGTTTAGAAATGTTTAGAAAAAAAAAATCAGAATACAACCCCTGGAATGGAATGTTTTCTCCTTGTTTTTGACTTGCATGACTGCAAACTCTTTTTTTGTCTTTGGAGGACAGACAAAACAAGACAATTAAAGACATCACAATGTCATATATAGTGGGTTTTTTTCAGCTTTTAACAATTCACATACTTAAACATTAATCAAAACTTTGTTAGTGTTACACCAGACAAACACATAGGTAGCCTTAGAATGTGCCAGGTAAAAAGATTTTAGCTGGCACATGCTGTCACCTGTTGAATTAGACTGTGTCCAATTGCAAGGAGACACTTGGAGGAGGTGAAAATGTTGGAGCTTCAAACTTAAAAGGTTACAACTGTGACAATGTGCTGTTATCATGCATTAAACATGTGGAATGAAACCTTGTACTTAAAGCCCTCAAATTTTATTTAGACAAGCTTCATGTAGTTTTCTAATAAACAAGATCGTGAAATCATGTTTGTTATGAAGATATCAGAGTTACGTTATACAGGACATAACTGACCTGCACAGAGTTCAGGCAGCTTCCCTGTTTGGCTCTGTATTTGTGAATGAATGCAAAGGGAGGTTTAGGGAGGTTTGGTGGTGACTGTGGATTTTGGGTTTAGTCATTTAAATAATGTCATGGCGTTCCCCAAAAGTTCCTTTGGGAGCTGCATCCCTATCTAAGTCTGTTTGAAACTATAGCAATCAGGCTGTTGTGTGCATACAAATGCACTGGTTTATGGAGAACTCTCAGGGCCTCCTTTCTGTCAGATACTCCCTGTAATCTAATCTCTTCATTTGTATAGCAGCATTCACATCTTTATCGCCAACTCTGCATCCTCTCTTACCTGTCAGCTTACACTTCACCTCTCAGAGGACCTCTTGTTTTATATTTTCTCTGTTTCTAATCTGTTAAGAGCCTGGCCATGAAAGCTTGGATTCTGCGCTGTCTGACAGCTGCAGCTATGTGCCTTTTTTTTCTTTCCCTCCCTCCTTCTCTTCCCCCTCTCTTCCTCTCTTTTAAACACGTGTCCTCATTTCTAAACTATCTATCATGCTGGCAGGGCCAGTGGGGCCTTTAAACTGTGGGATTGGCACTTTCTCAGCTGCTGAGCTGGAAAAGGGGGCTGCTTGCAGACGGAGACATAAGTGGTGGGCCAGCCTGCTGCAGGCAGGAGGAACAGGAGGTAGTCTGTCTGAATGCAGGTGGACTGACAATACCCCTCCACCCAGTGAGTGTGCATATGTGTGCATTTTCTTTGAAGTGTGCGCCATGAAGCTTTTATGCTAAAAGAGGTCCTGTGGTGATCCCAAGTACTCCTTGTTTTAAGCTTGTTGATTTTGAGATTTTGCCATTTCTGGTTGGAAAGCCTCACTCTCCAACAGAGTGCAGTGTCGTTTTAGGAAATTAATTGGGGGGGAAAAAACATAGATGCTTTGAGATGGGACTGTGAAACAGAGTGTGCAGATTCCAGGGATGTTGGTGGTAACAAGTTGACAAACTCTGTCTCACTTGGGAGTGAGAGGTGTCTGAAAAGATGGGAACATGCTGACAACATCTGTGCGCCGATGTGTGCATTTGCATTGAGATGCCACATATGACAAACATGAAGAAAAAAAAAAAACAATGTGGGGCTGTCAGCGGGTCCTGTCCCTGGCAGAGGGATAGAAGCGAGCATGAAGTGAGACTTTCTCAGACGAGCAGAGAACCTGCGATGACGCCTCATGTTGGAGAACGCATCCAAACGCTTAAATGCGACACATGCATGTCCTCACCCGCGCACACATGCTCACCAGGACCTGGTAATGAATCTGTGACTTTAGCAGTCATGGCACTCTGTCTGTGGGCTAGAAGTGTTAAGAAAACAAAAACCTGCTGCCAGTATCACTCGTACACAAACTTGTATATATCCTAATATTAAAAGGCCAATATGTCACTTTTCACACTTTAGAAAAGGTATTTCTCTCTCTCTCTCTCTCTCTCTGTCTGTCTCTGCCTTTCTTCCTTTCTCTCTCTCTCTCTCTCTCTCTCTCTCTCACACACACACACACAAACACATCATGCTGTTTCTCAATATGCTTTTCCACTTGAGAGCCCAGCAGACCTCAAAGCAATGTGTTCCACCACCACACAACTTTCCCAGTTCTCTCTGTTTCTTCTGGTGCCAGAATGGTAACACTGTCATCTCATCATCACAAACAGAGGCGTGAGAGGACACAGCAGTATGTCCAGGAAGAACATCCATCCTCCCTGTCAAGACTTAGCAGTCCTCTGTGCCATTTGAATATCCCACTACGCGCTTATTTGACAGAAAGCAGAAAAGACACCACCGCTTTATGTCGAAGAAATGGGAACCTAAGAATAAGGTGATGATTTATTACTACATGTAGCACCCACTTTGGGATGTTAATTGATGCCGTCCTACTTGTCTTTACTTTGTCTTGGGCAGTAGTCTCCTCAGTGAGTCCAAACCCTGTCTTTTCACATTTACCCACAAAAATGGAAGAACCAAAGACTTAAGTAGATCAAAAGCAAAACTAAGCATCAATTTGGTGAAGAAAAACCCCTAAAACCACACACAAATGACTTTTCAATATTATTTGAACAGTATGAATCCAAGAACTTTTGTAGTCATCTGCAAAGTCCATTAACAGAAAATAAAGGGGATAAAACCGAAGACACTTTTGTCACTATGGTTGCATTTAGAGTAATCGTTTTAATTATATCATCTGTTTGCCATAAGCCTTGATCTCCACATCTGCTTATGGGTTTAGAGAAGACATGGTTGGGCAGGGATGCAGCTGACCTTTTCTGGTCTGTCAGTAGAGGGCGATCTGTACTCAGCAGTGTATTGAGTGTGTGTTTGTGTGTGTTTGCAGTTGTCTCAGTGTGTTTAGTTGATTTCTCTGCACAGTGGTTATTTTCATTTGCTTTCATTTCTCAGTTTGACATAGCCTTCTTGTTTTTCACTTTTTCTTTTGTAATACTCTTCTCTTTCAGTATATCTCAGACTTTCTAAATTATGATTTGAAGACTGGAGCAATAACGAGATCATATTAGCCCCTCCTCTTGCTGCTTTTTAAAACCTGGAAATTTAGTCTATAAACTGAATTCAGCAGTCAGTAAAATATCTCTCTGACTTTTATTCCTACTTTTTTAAAACCTTTTTCCACCTCTTAACTTGGTTAACACTTTCTTTACTTGCTCTGTATCAGTTTTTTTTCAATGAACAGGATTTCCTTTTATAATTAATTACTGAAATCAAATGATTTGAAAAACGGTTTTCTTTTGCTCTGACACCTCCAGTAGCTTGCTTTTTGAAAACATCTAAATGATCAAGTTTAGTTTTTGCTTTGGGGGCGCTATTAACATTGCATCCAATTATGTATTTGCACAGTATGAAATGATGCTTTTAGATCTTTTTTACTGTAAAACAAACAAACAAACAAAAAACTTGTGTACCACTTTAGCTCTTTATATAAATAGTATGTTATTAAGTACACGTTAAAAAATGAATCACGATTTTTAAGAAAGTTGCATTGCAACGTAATTAAGGGGTGTGTTAGGAGAGTAGATCTCACTTCCAACTGATTTTTACGGATTTGTAGTAATCAACACCAACCACCAACTCAAGTGACATCAGCTGAAGCAGCAAACTTTGCAAAGTTCTCTGTGGAGCCTGTTTGTACATTATAACTACAGCTATTGATTACCTGTGCTCTAATGCCCCCCGCCCCCACGACACACACACACAAAACAAGTTTAAACTTGAAGCAATGAACAACGAAGGGAAGGTTATATTTGTTATATATTTGTTTCATTATTCTTGTAAAACAGTGTTCTAATATGTTATGTATTTGGCTGCAAAATACTTGAATGATAAGTTAGTCTGCCAGATGATATGTTTACATCATATTGTTATCATACAGAGTGGATTGTATGTAGCATGTTTAAACCATATTTCCTATAGTTCAGAAACGTAACTAATCATTACTCTGAATCACAGAACTGAATTTGTGCAGCATGGCATTACCTAATCCTGATGGGGACCCAACCAATGGTGTTTTTTAACTTAAAATGCAGCTGTAATGTTGATGAAAACCTTGTTGGGTAAAATTTTGACATACATGTACACATACATATACATATATGAAGAGTTGGTATTGACGATAGATAGGTTATTCTTCAATGTGTTAGAGCCGTGTGTGTGTTTGTGTGTGTGTGTGTGTGTGTGTGTGTATGAACAGGTGTTCCAGTGTGTCTGTGTGGGTTCGTGTTCAGGATGAGGGAGAGGTGAGATAAGAGTCTGGAGCATGTTCAGATTGCCTTCAATTAGTGCAGTCCAGGAGGGATGAGGGGAACAAAAGTGTATAGATTGGCACTCTTGTGGAAAAGCAACTACACAAGCTAGAGTGTGTGTGAAGGCAGCAAAGTGAGGTTAATGACAGGCTACTCGCAGACAGATAATCTGTCTCCTTCTTTCCCTCTCCTTCTTTCTCTGGGTATAATCAGTTTCTTTCTGCTCTTCTCCCAACAGTCACGATAATTATTATAACAATTAGCTTTCTTTCCCATCTACTATGAGGAAGTGTCCCATTGAATGCTGAAATACACTTTATCTCCCCTGTTTACCTCCCATCACTTCCTCTCAGTCAGGTGTTTCCAAAATCTCATCCCACCACTCTCTGAAATATAGTGAAATAGAGCTTTTTTCAATACTTATTAACCATGCAGTTTATTCAGATTTTACAATAACTAACATTGTTAGCAGTGCTGGGCAGTATATCAATACATTTGCGTTTTTTTTTTTTTAAAAAGAGATATAAAATCAGATTATTAATTTTTTTAAATTTGCCCCATAGAGTCATGCCAGTTGGTGGCTTTCACAGAACTGTCCCTCTCCTTCTTTACTCCTGTTTTGTGAGCCATCAAGGGGCAACTTCAGTTTTCCCTTTTTGAAGCTAATGTTTAAGTGCAGTTCCTTGAACAACCACTAGGGCCAAGCTCCCAAATATGAGAGAGCTCTGTTGTTTAACAAGGTCAGTGTATTTTTCTTTTTGGCACTGTTTTGTTCAAATTTAATTTTTCTCTTCTTCTCTACTGAAATTTTGAAACCGAAACTATCACCAAATAATTGCATTATTGTTATTAATTTCACAAACTTGTGACTCTTTGGTAGCTTGGAGTCTGTGTGTCAGTATGTTGCTGCTGCATGCAGCATAGGATGACTAAAAGCTTGGTTAGAAGTCATAGCTGTTATTAAACTGAATACATTAACTTAACACACACATAATTACACTCTAAACAATTTTCTCTCGTGAACTCACATGTTCTCATGATTCATGTCATTCATATATAAAATATAATATTTAAATTCATAACTTAGATTAGGTAGGCTCTTTATTAGGTACATTTGATATAAATAAGAAAATAGCTGGTGAGTCTATATTTAAAGTTTTATTTAATATAATTATTGTCTTACTGTCTTCACCCACTATTGGGAGCAGCCTCCTTCCAAGTCTTCCAGTCATCCAATCCCACTTTCTCTCCCTCTTGTCCTTACCAATATGAATTTGACGATGTTAAAATATCCAATACATCATCAGATGCTTATGAGATGATGCTTCCAAGTCCTCCACAATGAGTTGTAGATGTAATGTCGAGTCTATTGAAGGTTTATTTTTTTGTACTAAATGCCATTGCACACAGTTTGGAGTATATAGACTTTGTCGCCTGTGATTCTGTGTCCGGTGTTCAGGTGTGTGACCAGGGCTGGTAGGCTGAAGCCCGGTGCTGTCAATCACAGAGGGTGTTGGAGGAAAGGAGAGGGGGCTGGTATGCAGATACTATTTGCTGTCAACCGAGCATAGGAAAATGGATGCCTGAGAAAGTCATAACTATGATAAATTTACTCCTTCAATTCTCAGAGCACCTCCCTCCGCCGCCCCACCCACCCCCTCTCACTAACACATCCTGATAGACATGCATGCATTTCACACAATACCCCCCTCCTCTCTCCAAAACCCAATATACTAGCTCCTGTAGGCCCCCCCTTTTCTTCTACTGGCAGTCAGCACGCGTGTGACTAATGTATGCGGTAAAGCTGCTTGCTACCATGCTGCTCACAAGCCCACCACCACCTCAATCGGCCCATCCATCTACACGTTCATGCCAGAGACCGCATTCAGATAAATTTGTCACTGTACGTTTATGAAATATTGATGGCAGCAGAATAAGAGATGGACAATGAAAGTTTGGGTTTGGGGCAGATCAAAAAGTTGAGAAAGTGTTTGAAGGAAGCACCAAGTGTGAACTATTTCTATAGAGACCATTAAAGTATATTGGAAGATGTTGAACATTGTTGAGTTATATCAAAGAAATTCACATTTCTGAAGTTCAAAGATTCGTGAAGATACAAGTCAGAACATTGGTCAGCAGAGAACTTAAGCGTGTAAACCCTAAAATATGAAATGTCTATAGAAAACCCTTCAATGAAGGGTGAAGCGTCCTGAAGAACCATAGAAAAGTCTATTTACTTCTAAATAAAGTAAATAATAAAGCTTTAGATATTAATGGCTGTCTGGAATACCTTCTTTAAAGATGCAGAAAAAAAACATGCTTTTCTGTTCAGTTTTGCCACTTGATGAACTTGGGATAATAGCTTTGTATTACTCATAATACTTCCACTACTGCACAGAACCATTTTTGTAAATATGGAAATTACAGTTACAACTATGATTCTTTTTTTTTTTTTTTGTGACTGTATGGGCAGGTAATTTCAGTACTAGTAGTAGTTTGGGGGTGAATGCTCGTTAACCATAACAAAAAGTACTCTCAATCAAAGTGCAGATTTTCAGTTTTCTTTTGAGATGCTTCAGGAAAAAAAACAACATTTATCGTTTAAGAAATACAGCTATTTTAAAGAAATTAGCTCAGTTTTCATGTGGATCAGAAGTATTTCCGTCATACACTTTAATTGTAAATATAACTATAATATATTAAAACTTAGATTAAAAATTTTTTATTGAGGAATATATAATTTTTTAACCTTCTAAAAGTCTTAAATTGATTTTGCAATATATTTAGGGTCATTATCCATCTGCCCTGTTAGTCACCATCTTGTCAGTTTTGTAGTATTTGGCTGCATGTGAGCAGAGACTATAGTCTAATACACCTCCAGATTCATGCTGAATGTTTAATATTATGTTGATTGTAAAAGAATCTTTTTCCAGACAATTTAAGTTTTTTTTTTAAAATTTGAGATATTTTCTGTTAAAGTCTAATCTGATTTTGCTCTTGAGTGTTTCCAGAGATTAAAGAGGTCACAAATTGCACCTTGTTGTAAACTCTCTGTATTTACATCCATGAAGGTGTCCTTGATTGTAGATTTTAACAGTGATACATTCACCTTCTCCAAAGTATTCCAGACTTCTGTTGATGTTGTTAGGAGGTGTTTCCTCCACAAGGAAGTGAATTTCCTATCATCCACTTTAGTTGTTTTCCATAATTTTCTGGGCCTTTTTACGTCACCAGTGCTGTCTCACCAGAGGTCAAATGCCAACTCCAAATTTTTCATCGGCCTCATTTGTCTTGAAGTAATGAGGAAATGGATGGAAAAAGATGCCGCTATTATGTGGCAAGTACCAATGCTGGTGTCTTAGAGGTCTAACAAAGAGGTTAAAAGTCTTTCCTTTCTCATTAAAGGTACTAAAGGTATGCATAAATAAGCAGGATGATTAAATTCATTTGAAAAAATATATTACAGTAATATTTTTTTCCAATGCCAGTTGTCATATAAGTAGTGCCACTATTCTTCACAATACAGATCCGCCACTCCACCCACATTTTCTTCAGTGTATGTTGTTAAAAGAAATTTGGATTATGCTATAAAATGGCAAAAAATGAAAAGAAAAAAAAAACAGGCAAAAAACCCACAAATCATTTATTTGCATGAAAGGATGCTCAAGTGGCTTTACTGTAACAACTAAACATGTTTGCTCCAAATTTACTCCATTAATGTGGATGCAGAAAAAAAAAACACCCCATATGGGAAGAGATTTGTGAATTGTACCCTGTAATTTTTTTGCGTATTAAAAACAAATGGATGCCAGTTTGAGAGAATGTTGCAAACCTTCAGTGTCAACAAGAGGAGAGTAATAAATCTTTTTATCACAATGTCTGAAAATGTGGTTACTGAGGTCAGGCCCAAGATGTTTTATTCCTCAGAGGGAGCTAACTCAGGAGAAAAAGCTGAATGTGACTCAAACTTTAACGAAACACCCGGAGCCATGTTCACTGTGCATGCAGTTGTGTGTATCAGCATGTTTGTATATAATTGTGTGGCACATACCAGACCACAAAGGTTACAACATCTGATAGAAGTAGAGGAATAGGATGAATTCTTGGACGTTGAATTGATGCACTTATGTAATGACAGTTTTTGAACAACTGCTCCTCAGATATAACTTGTTCATCTCAAGTGAGTGGCAGAGCACAACCAATTTTATGAAGAAACCTTGAGGACGTTTCGTCAAGTCATTCATGTGTCAAGGCAAGAGGCAGTTTACTGCCTGCAGAGTTATCGACTGTTGTGATTATGTGTGATTATTGTGGAGTGCCACTATAATAAGCTTGTCATTGTCTGGTATTTGGTCTTGCTGGGAAAAGGAGAATTAGGAGGCTGTCAACAATGGTGACTCATCTTCAGAGATGCATTCCTTCTTTCTCTGACTTCTCTGGTAAACACATGATCCTTGTTTTTCTCTTATTGCCTCCCCCCCAAAACCTACAGTATCAACGGCACCTCCCTCGCTCTCCTCCTGCCTTGCTGTTTTCCATCCATCTGTCTTTCCCTCTGTCTCTTGTCCTGTCAACAAGATGAGTCACAGAACTGCCCGTGTCAGGGGCTAAATGTTTAGTCCTCTACATTTAGCCCTCCAAGCACAAATACACAACAAAATCTGATCCAAACTGGCCAAACACGGTAATGCTGGAACTTTCCACCCTCATTGTAAGCAGACCCATGCTCTATTTGGTCAGAGATAAACACAGTGTCAGCATCACAGGGGTAAAATCTTACTGTGACTCTGATGATCTTCAAGGCCAAAAAAGAGATAACAGCAGTGAGGTGGCAGTCAGTAGAAAATGGATGTGAATAATATGATGATTAAGATCCGGCTGGGATTGGATTACTTTATTGTTCAGTTATCTTGGAACACATAAACAGATGTTATATAACATATTTAAAGTGTCATGACTACATTTTTTTGTCAAACATTAATATGAAAGGTGCTTATTCATTGTTATGGTCCTGTAGTGTTATCAATCAGATCTGCTACTCTTGTCTCATTAATCTTTTTTCATTGCCTACATGGAGCTATTTTTGGCAAACAAGCTAAGCCCTTCCATACCATACAGTAGATTTTTCATCATAAATCTGAGGACTCTAGTTGGTGGACTTTTGGGACAGGAATGTTGTTTATTTCTGTGTGATATAGGATTTGAGCTGCATAAGAGTCCTTGGAGAGTCCTTTGTTTGTGCTTAGTGTTTTCAAAGGTCTGGACTGCAGATCGGCGAGTTCAGCACCTCTACTACAAAGTCAGTCTGTGCTATGAAGGAGCGGTGTCACTTGTTTCCAAGATGAATGTCAGATTTTAATTTGTCTGACCACAGAAGTCCAGATGTGTTCCTGAGCCCATGCAACGATTTCCACTCCAGAATCATTCCTGTTTTTAATGCCCTGGAGTCTCAGAGCTCCGAGATCACAAGCACCTATTTTCACCATGTGCCCCTTCTGCACAGACATTTCACCAGATTGTCAGATAGTGAGATATTTAAATGTCCATGCAAAGTCGTGAACCTCTCCCATCTTTACTTCAGAGAGACTCTGTCAAATGCTCTTTTTATAGGAAATCAAGTCACAGGCCTGTTGCTACTTAAACATAATTAGCTGCATATCCTTTCAGGTGTTTCTTTTTAGTATTTACTTTTTTACCATTTTTGTTGCCCATGTCACAACTCTTTTGACATGTGCTTTCAACACTTGTAGTGTTTTCTATGTTCTTAGTCATTGCATTTTGCTTTTTACTGGCATTTAACACAGTGTCCCAACTGTTTTTGTAATTGAGGTTGTATATCTCTCTTAGGGTGACTGGAGAACACAAAGATTAAAAGATGGAATATTGGACTTTGATTCACTAAATTATTATGATGTTGCTTTATAAATGCTGGACATGTTAATAAATTCACTCTAGGAACTTATTAAGCTGATGATATATCAGAATTATGATGCCAACATATTTCTACTCTCCCTTTGATGAGAAAATCAACTATCACAGGTGTAAGGTGAATGACTGAGAAGATTGACAGGAGAACTGGCTCACGTCTTGGTTCTCATGCACATTCATCACAATCGGTTTCTTAAATGGTTGAGTGGCCAAGCATCATGCCTCTGATCTGTTTCCAGCCCACACACTCACACACGCACCATCTGAAGACCAAAGCATTTTAATAACGATTATGAACTCACTCTATCTTTTATTCAGATCTGTTTGCACATCATACCTCATGTTTGCACTTTGTTCATTAGTTTTCTAAAGAAAAATCATTCTTTGCATATGCACGATTGAACTGATGTTAAACCACTCTTTGTGCACATCTCACCTTGAAGTAACCACATGTGGTCTTTCTAAATATGTGGTATGTTTTATGTAATTTTTTAATTTTTTAATTTTTTTGAGACTTCTTAATAAAAACTTGACCCCAGAGATGCGTTCATGTTAAATTCATGAACACTTTTGGTCAAAGACAGACGTATGTGATTTTGTGGGCACTCATAGGTCATGGCACTTTATTGTCTAGACAAAATCTTTCTGTCACAACCTTGGCTTCTTTCTTTCCCCCCCATTTCTTTCCAATATTTTTATTTATCTGCTCTTTCCCTCTTATTTATCCATCTCTTCTTCCACACTCAGCTGAAACGCACGCAGACGTGCTGAGTCCTTCCTAAATCACTCTTTGACAGAAAGAGGGAAGGAAAGGGGAGACAGAGAGTGAGATAAAAGGGGTAGAGGGATAGAGAGGAGAAAAAAGAGAGGGATGAGGGTTTGAGCGTACATGGAATGAACCTATCAATCCAGAGTGCCTATTATCTCATGTGAAATGCCTCTTGCTAGCAGACGCCTAGTTAGTGTGCCTGTTCAAAATTAATAAAACGCCAGCCGAGTCTGGGCTGAGACTCAGACAGGCCTGGTTATTGATTAAGTCATGTCACAGGAATGGAAGGCTCTGCCATTAAAAGTACAAATTATGCAGCACGTTTAGCCATGGCTCTTATTCATGTAGGAGACAGGCAAGAGTCGCTGGAAGAATGAAAGCCCGCTCCATTTTCTTACATTCTTGTCCCATGCATCTATCCCTCTATTGTTAGGGCCTTTTGTTGTATTTCGGAACCTAATAATGTGAAGTTGTTTCAAAAGAGGTTACACACTGGCTGTGTCTTGAATTGGCCTGAGACAAGACAGCCAGAATGAGACAAAGAAGAGGAGGAGAAAGAGTGATGGCTTTGTCATGTGCATCAGGACAAAGAGAGCTCATAGCACAGTGTAGAAAACAGAGACAGTGGTCTAAACGCAGAGACACACAGAGCCTGCGAGCGTATTTAAGGTGTCAGAGCTTCTTAGTGAAAAGACGCCATTTAATCATGTAGCAAATTAAATTATATTATTTTGACACACAGCCAGATGGCAAGGCTCCTCTTCTTTTTAAGTGTGAAGAGTGATGGAGCGAGGGGGTGAAATGGGGAGAAGTTGATGGAGACAGAGTCTTGGAGAGAGGTAGAATAATTGGAATAAAGCGGGAGTTTGGATATTGTAAGCTTTATGTGTTATGAGCTCAGTGTTGGAGTTGCAGCGTACACATAAAGCAATGTGTAAGGCTTCAATCAGTGGGCCTCCTCCCTGCTGTTTCTCTGCCTCACACATGGCACAGTGGAAGAAAATACAGGTTGACTTCCTCCTTTTAACTGTCTACGTGCTGTGGTGGTGGATGGGATGAGTGTCGGAGGCAGAGAGAGATAGATGGGAGGGAAATGAGAAGATGGGGGAGAGTCAATAATTTATAGGAAGTGCCTTGTGTCAGAAGGACAAAAAGAGTGCTACCCATGGATCCTAAGGCCACCGCCATGCTTGGAGCACAGGCTCTCGTTAATACAAAATGTGCACTCTATACAAACACACTCACACATACAGTACATAGACAACCAAAGGCATATGTAAATGAGCGTTTGCGCACACTCAGACACGCACACACAGACACAGACACGGTACTCACCCTTGTGCACAGCTGACACAAAGCCACAAACATGCATAACAAAAAAACAGCCCCACTTCACTCAACTGGCAGGTCATTAATTTCATGATGCAAAACCAGAACGCTGGAGATGAAGATGGAAAAAAAAGAAGAGAAAAACTAGCGGGATGTGTAACCGTGTGTGTTCTGATCCATCTAAGGAGCACCCACCAAGCCCCTTAAGAAACTGGTGTTTATGCATTCAAAAGTCTTTTTGTTGTGGTTGTTATTGTTGTTGTTTCCACAGCACTAAAGCCGTTGCAGCGACCTCTCAGATGTCAGATGGAAGAGGAGCAGAGTTTCCTGAGTGGCAGCTACTTTAATGTATGATTTATTACCTCTCAACAGTAAGAACTGAGGCCTTGGTGGTGCCTAAGATGGACAAACGCTGTCATTTTTCCGTCAAAAAATTTGGCACCTGAACTGTGACACCTTAACACGTTGAGACACGTAAAACAGTGATTACGAAGATCCAAATCACCTTGTGGTCAGAAAGGTAAGTCAATAGTATAATGCTTTAACAGCAGAGGAAAACTACAAGGATGGAGGGTAAGAGGCAGGAAGAGAATGAGTCTAATTAATCTGTTAATTGGTGTTATAATAGAACATATGTTGGAGAATTACAGGGAGAAAAAAAAAGCTCTTTTGCTTGTCTGTCTCTTTGTTTATTTCTACACAATTCTCTCGCTTGTGTAAAGTACCTTTTGGCATTCAGTTCCTGTTTTCCTTTTTCTTCTTGGCTAAAAAGCCAGCCGTGGCTAATAGCACAGTGTGTGGCAGGCAGACTGCCCCCTTGGCAATGCCTGCTGGAGGAGAAGAGGGCTTGAAGATGGCACAGAGCAGTAAAAATTGTTAGCTGAATAAAGAGCCACAACAGGGAGAGGTAGCATGACTTTATTGCTTTCAATGCACAGCAAGGGCGCTTCACTTATTGTGACTTAACTAGCAAATAATCAGATGTCTTGTGATTAAAAAGCTAGAAGTCGTCCACTATTTTTTTGCTTGATGTTTTTTCCTTTTCTTACACATGAATAGTTGTGCTTGTGTTTTCGTACAGCACGCTTAGCCCCGTGACTTTGGGCTGAAAGGTCTTACGGGAGTGGGAGGAGGAGTGTTGGAAAGAGGCAGCGACTGAACGACAGCGGGGTGGAGGAGGTGGGTAGGAGGGTGGCGGTGTGAGAGCTGAATCAGCGGGTAGCTCCGCTAATCGCCGCAGCTCATCTGTTAATGGAGTTAATGAAGAATGGGGAGCAAACCAAATGCGCTGAGATGAGAGAAGTTCCACCACACTGCATAGGCTGCTGCTCTGTGTGTGTCTCCTCCACAAACTCACATTGACACAAACACAATTTCTCTCACACACACCAGATTTTTATTTCTTTCACTTGTCCCAGTGCATCCTGTTGTGCTCACCACCTTTTCCAGCACCTATTGACACACTTGCTTTTTTTTTTTTTGCACCCTCTTACATCTATATCCATAATATGCAACTTTCACACTCATCCTCCCATGCTAACACCCACTCATGCCCACACTTGCACACTTTCCTCACCTGTCCTGTTTCCATATGTTCCTTAGTTTTGCCTCATGAGGTAAGCAGCCCCCCTCTCCAGCCCCTCCGTAATTCTCCCATGAGCAGAAACATCAAGACAACATTGTGTTTATGAGTGAGGTGAAGAGCTATTCAGCGATGCCATGCAGACCTCTCACCCAGCTGATACGGCTGATGAGTTGTCAGGTTCCTGTGGAGACGCACACAGTCACTGCTCACTTGTTACACACTCGGCAGCACTTATCAGCAATCTGTCAAACACTTGCTATTGGCACAGCAGTTATCATTCAAACAAAATCCAATTTTGGAGCTATGACCATAAATCAAATATTCACTGCATAATTCAGACACGGCAAAATCGAACAACCAATACTGGGTTTTTAGGTAATTCTGGTATTGATAAACTAGATCAGAAGATTGGCTTATGGGACATTCATCAATTGATTTCAACATTCTCTCAAGATTTCTCTATATAGTAACCTGTAGGTAATAAAAAAGCAAACAAACTGAAAAGGACATAGGCCAATTTTTTGTCTTGGTCAGGTCAACAGTCCATTACACTGCTGCAGTAAGACCAACAAGACTTTAGAGTACTTTAGACTTTAGATTCATTTAGAATTACCAAGTGATCTAGTTTTCAATGGTGCTCAATTCATACCTTATACACTTCTTTACTGTTTTATGACACCACTAGATTGGCATATGAACCATAAATAGTGGTGTTTTACTGTATGTAAAGCAATAATCTACTGAAAGAGATACCTTACAAATTTGTCTGTGAATTTGTGTAATCTTTAAATTAATGTAAACATATAAATGGATGTAACTTTGCTGTGTGTGACAAACACAAACATGGGACGCTTAATGAGCTCACAGTTAAAGATTCTTGCCATGTAATACACGCATGCACGTGCACACACATGCACACACACACACACACACACACACGGCCTGCAAATTAATCAGCTGTGTAAAGTACCATATCTATCTTTCAATTTCCACCCATTATTGCAGACAACGATTTGATTAGACCCTTAATCTCCTGAGATTGAGACATTTAAGTACTGGCGTGATCTATTTACGCATGTTGGTAGAGTGTCACACTTTACCAGGGAAGACCCTAACATACTGGTTATGAATAATAGAAAGCTACTTGTTGTTTTCTTGTCACTGTTATAGCTTTCTCCTATTCTCTGTGTCATATTCAGCCCCCTAAAGTGAATGTAGTTTTACAAACCAGGCATATTTTCTGTAATTTCTCTACACACACACACTTGTGCACATTAAACTTCATCTCTCATGTTGACTAAGTCAGTGTCAACCATTGTTTTTCAGTCTTGTTTTTTGAACTCGGTCCACATGTCAGCTGCTAAAACTGGTTTCTTCCTCCGTGTTTCATTGAAAATAGTTGACAGATATTTTTTTCTTTTTTTAAATAGCCCCATCTTTGTTGCGCAGCAAAGTTTGCACAGGAGGTGCACAGAGCAGGAGGTGCTGGTTTATTCAACCGAGAAGCAGATATGTCTTGAGTTCTGGGCCATTTCCTCCAAGGACAATAACCCCCATCTTGTTTAACAACTCACCCGGCAGGGACCATTACATTAATTTTAATTGGCTATCCCTTTAATTGCCCAGGTGGAAGGAGGGGGTCTTTTCTTTTTTCTTTACACTCTTGGAACTAGGGCTGCCAAAATGAATTTAAGGCAAAGCCTCAAGTTGAATTTTCAAATAGGTTATTGCTTCCCTTTTGAGAAAGTAATTCCAAACTGTATCCAGTGACTATCCTAGACAACGCTGACCTGTTCTGTTTGATGTTAAGCTACCACAAGTTATGGTCTGAGACAATTACCCTCTTGTGATTATTTGTGCTGCCACTGCTCTACACTTTCTCCTGAACATCTGGTGAATATTGAGACTGAGATAAAGAGGGGCCAGTGAGTTGGTTAATGATAGGGAAAGTGAGCATTTTAGGTTAGTTGGGAATGAATCAAGAGGGAAATGGAAAATAATACGTTGACAGGAAGTGTAGTGAGTAGTAAGGGATACAGTGGGCAGAAGGGAAAAAAAGAGGTAGTATAATGCAGCAATGTCCACAGTTAAATGTGCCAGTGATGCTCAGCTCCACTCTCATGTGGACTGCTAGTGATTTTGTTAAATGAACAGTGATTGTAGCAATTAATGATATTGAATGTTACCCATTATAGCTGTCAAATAGCAACCTCCTGGTTTCATTAGGCCTTGTCTGCCCTCTACATTTATCTTCCTTTCTACTTAATACCCTGTCTGGAGCTCTTGCATCTTTAAAACATTTATTTACAATAAAGAAAAGGAAACAATATGTTTATACTCTACTTTTGTTTATTCTTCTGTTTTTGTTCATTCTTATTATACCTGTCTCAGTGACCTCAAGTCTCCAGTCTTTCTTTCTATTCTACTCGTTGATTTAGATCTCTTGAGTGTCAATGTGTAATTATCCTTTTGTGTGTGTGTGTGCTGTCACAAGTGAATTTTGTGTGTGGCAGGGGCAGGAAATTGTGTCCTATCCTTCACCTGCAGGTTCCTTGGCTGTATGAATGCTGTACAGGCGGAGCAAGGTTAAGGACACTGGAGATCACGGGAATTCAGAGGCACTTGTATTCAATTGCAGGGGTTCCCCTCTGCGTTTTCTGACAATAGGATAGGAAGGAAAGAGTGTGCAGGCTCCAGGAATGTGCCAGGTGGTAACAAGAGACAGGACAGAGCTCCATGTGAAGGGACAGTGGGAATGTAAGGAAAACTAGTGGAGCTTTCTAAATGAGGAGTATGTACTTTGGACCATTTAACTGGATCAGACAATCTTGAAAAAAATCATTCTGTTCATTGAGTCTTATAGCAACACATATCAATGTCTTCATATTCATGTAATAGTGTGCATGTTATTAAAGTAGGAACAAAGAGGTAGATTCTTTTTAATTTTTGTCTGTTCCTCATTTTTTTTCCTTATCAAAGTTTTATTATTTTTTCAACGTTTACACCTCTACTTGACTAGATTGGGGGTGAAAATTGAACTTCCCCCATGACTAACAACTAAATATTTAAAAATCAGGGTACTAAGATGCCAGCCAAGACCTTTTAGTCTTCTTTTCTGCAGCACAATCATAGAAGTGACATAATTGGACCAAGGTTAGGTGTTTATTAGTTTTATTGATGTATTAGAGTAATCTCTGGTGATAGACAGGTTTTCTTCAGTATCGTCAATTCATCTTATTAACCACAGCAAAATCTTGAAATTTTCTCAAGTGTATGACGTTCATCACATCTTACCATAATACGCCTCATTGTTCAGAGTGTAAACAGCTCAGTTTGGCCTTGAGGTGAACAAACAATTTGTGCAACAGAGAATCTGCTTTGTTGTAGTATGAATAAAGAAAACGTAACATTTAAAATAACCTTTTTTAGATTAACTTATGTGTTAGAATCTCTCTTCTTGGAATGTGTTGCTTTAATCCAGTGGTTAAGAAAAAAAAAGGTTCAAAAAATAGCTTTTACTTCGTAACACCTGGCCTTACCTTCCCTGATTGAAAAGAGAGAGAGGAGAAAAAGAAAGGACAGAGCAAGTTCCTGATAAAGTGTTCTTATCTAAATTGTCTTGGCCCTGACCTTTAAGTCTTGTGACTTCAGATATGAAACAAAAACAGTACATTGACCTCTGACCTGGCAGAGTGTCATCTTCTGGTAAACAGTACTGGAAGTTCTGTGTAATTTTTCACATGGGATGAGACAATAAGGATTTCGAATTCTCCTTCAAAGTAATTTAAACAGAACTACAAATCAACAGTAAAAATGAACAACTATATGTAATGTCTTATACTTGTAACTAGTTTTCAATTTTGTTCAAGAGATTATGAACCACTGCATGAACTCTGTGTGTGTGCGTGTGCGTGTGTTTATTGTGTTGCTAAAGGCCTTTAGAGGATGAGGCCATCAAGGGCTTCCCTGCAGCTGGATCCTGCTTTGCTGAAGTATTCTCCTGCATGACCTTTGGCACATTTTGCTGCTTACTTCATAATGCATTTAGTGTATTCAGATGCTCTGAGAAAAACAAGCCTAAATCAAAAATAAGATTAAAAACACATTGTTGTTTCTGATTTGTCTTGACAAGAACAGGGGCACTTTGTGGACGTCCTGTATTGTCTGGCACAGAGAGCAGTAGATCCATTTTTAATTGTGTTCAAGTGGGTGGATGGTTGTTTTAAATAGAATACGGGTATTTCTACCAAAACAAGTATTTTATATGTTTTAATTTTTTATATTGAAAAGAAGTTTCTTTGATTTAAAAAAATATATATAAATAAGTACCCCTTACTGCTTTGTGTATATATACATCTATCCTTCCATGGGCTTTCTCTTATCCGGTTTGGGTCCAGGGGGAACCAGCCTAAATGGATGGAGGCCCAGACTTCTCTTCCCAGCCACCTTCTCCAGCTCCTCCAGGATGACACTGAAGCATTCCCAAGCAACTGGGAAATAGGTGGGATCAGTCTTGGGATTAGGGTATGTTAGGGGAGAATGGCAAGTTGGCTTTATTGCGATGCCAGGCCTGTCAGAGAGACTCATCAGCAAGTGACTGGTTGTTGGATCTTTGCCTGCTAGCTCCATGCCCACATGGGACCATCCTACTGTAGACCTGCCACCTGCAGTGTGTCCCACAAGGGTCTAATGAAGTTTGGCAGGGATCTGAGACAGAGGCCTTGACAATCTGACCCCAGGCTGATGAAAGTTTCTGCAGTAACACGGAAAATGACTTCACTAGTGGAGAGGAAGCAAGCCTGAGTTTGGGTTTGAGTTTGTGCGGGACAACACAATCAGAAGTTCTGAAGAGGTTTAGTATCCCGGAAAAAAACTGTAATGTCAGGGCTGAAACACTAGCATTTCAACCAGTGGATGAGAGGGTCATTTAAGGACTGGGGATTGGAGGAACAGATTTTCAGCACCAGACTTTGCCAAAGGGACCTGAAAGGCACCTGACAAGAACCAGCAGGCCAAGTGTAATGAGTCAAAGGCAGTTGTGACCACAAAACCTTGGATATGGAAGAAGCCTGGTTAGGCTGTGGAACATGACCTCCTGTCATGTTCTGCAAAGAGACTCATGCAAACCATCAGACATGTCAGAAGGAGTAAATGCTTTAACAGCACTCCTTACAGTAGGAATGGAGATTTTGCTGACCTCAGATGGTGATGTTGTCCAGCAGGGGAAGGAATATTTTTAGGAACTGTGCAAAAGTTTGTACCCTGCCTTTTCATTTTCTTCTTATCTTTTATTCTTAAGACATATAAACTCTTTAAATTCATTTTTTTGTGGAATTTTTGAGGAGATTGTTATCCATCCATCAGGGCATAAATTGCACTTTCCTTCTCAATAATTAGGTCTTCCCTTCTTCTTTCAACCGTGATTAAATGTATCTGTGACCTTTAGCTTGTCTGTCTTGATGATTTAAAAAACAAAACAAAAAGAAAACAGGGAATACTGTATATAATTGAACATAATGCCTCTCTTTCCCTCTGCCTATATTCATTTTCTGAGGAATCATTGAAAGCACCTGCACAGGCTTTTTACGGTGATGATGCACAGATGAACACCACATTTTTTGCAGGCGAGTGTTGTCGGTGCATCTGGGCAGAATCTGCACCTTCCTTTGGTCAATAAAAAAAACAGGATCCACTTGATCACAGAGGACATCAACCACTGGTCTTGGAGATCACAAACAGTGTTTGTGGTTTTTGGATGCATCTAGTGGGACTATGAACATCCTCCTCGCCTTTCCTCAGAGAGCCTTCCTCTTTCTACTACAAGTAAGTGCATCTGCACAGTCTGGGCTGAATGTCTTAAACTTTTTGTGCTTTTGTATGCCGATGGGGTTGGCATTTTGACGACACAGAAATCCCTGCTGTTGATAGCTTTGTCAATCAATTGCCAAAAGAGTGGCATGTACCGCTGTTGGGACTTTGAAGGAGTTTGGTACATGGCAAGGTCAGCAAGGTCAATTCCTCTGATTTGGATGTTGTATTGGGATATAGTGTTTAGACAAATACATAAATACATACACAAACGTAAAAATATAAAAGAGTTATGCTGTTGAAATGTACATAACAGTGCATGATAATATCTATCCATCCATCCATTTTCTAAACCCGTTGTTCCATTTCTGGGTCACGGGGGATAATATCTATTATTTTCAATAATTATTACAATGCCTTCTAGTTTGAAACAGAATTTTGAAACTGACTAAACTTCTATAGTTTCCTGCACTAAACTAGCAATATATCTTAGGAGATACATACATTTAAAAAATTACTAAATAAAAACACAAACACAGTTGGGACACATTTTCTTAATTGGAATAGTGAAACAAATGCCTGATTTATTTCTTTTTATAAATTGATATTGTTGTTTTATTGTAAATAAATATTATTTACTTATAATTACTTATGTCCTGTACCACTGGCAGCTATGTGGAATTCTAGTTAGACTGACTAGGTGGTGAAAGATGACTTGGACCAAATCATGTGAGCTAGAAGGTAATATTGGACAAGACTTTTGATAAATGATAACTTGACTAGTGAAAACCTTCCATCATGCCCCTTCCAGCATGTTAAAGAGTTTGTATCTCCTGGTGCACATTATATGTTTAAGGGTTGAGGGATGCTATTTTTTTTCACATAATGCTATCCATTTCTTCCTGGGAAAATCTATAACAGGATGGTTGAGAGAACCCAACAATTGTGCATGTATTCAAGAGGAAAAAGACTCCTCCAAAACATGTTTCTGAGCCCTTAGAAATAATTCAGTAATCCAAAAGGGCTCAGAATAGAGTTGCTGCTTTTCTTTATCAATAGGAGCCACTTGAGGGGGTTCAGGGTGCCTTTCAGATACCTCTCATGGGGTTTTTTTCAGTAATGTTCCACCTGGAGAGGGCCAATTGGAGCAGTCTCCAAACTTGCTGGAGAAATATTATCTCTTGGCTGGCTTGGGAACATCGCAATGTCCCTCTTGTAAGAATTGAACCAAATGGCTGAAAAAGCGAGGTCAGGGGATCTCTATTTTTCCTTTTCTTTTTGTGTCTTTTTGAGAAATACCAAGGACTACAGTCCATACATTGCTGAGCTTATCCAACAGATCCTAATGCAAGTGGATCCAAGCATAATTTTGATGTAGCAATTAGTGTAACTGTCCTTCACACTGAAACATGTGTACATCAAGATAAAAAGTAGCTACAGTATTTCAGGACTATTTTACAAACCTGGTCTACCTGATACATGAGATGTGTATGATTATTATGAAACTGCTAAGTGCATGATGTTGATAATATGTAAAGTGAAGCTCCAGTATGGAAAAAATTAATCAGGGGATCAGTTTTAAACTTCCAATTTAACACTAAAGTGCTTTATCTGAATGCATCCAAGTAACTAAAGCAAACATGGCCTGTCACGAATGTGGCACCCTGGTATGATTAATAATCTCTTAAAAGGTGGTGAGTCTGAATTACACTAGTGTTTGTGACCGGATGGTGTGGTTACTTAAATAACAACATGCTCATATGGTTGCATACCCCTTTTCAGCCAACTTGAAACTGGTGCCAGTGCTGGCTTGGTGGTAGACCCAGTTCAGAGCTGCTTCTACTTTAGAACATTTTCAGAACTAGTTTTGCTTTTCCACATACACACACACAACCACTACAGAGCCACCTCATCACATCATTATGTGTGATCCAATAATAGACCTCCCTTTACTGTACTCTGAATTTCTGTAGAAGACTAGAGTTTACAAAAGACACAGAAAATAACATTTTCCTTCAAAACCAGTGTCTGATAATGCCAGTCTGCATTTATAAATGTTGTTGTAGTTGGTGTTTGTGAACATTCATTGCTTTGCCGACCCGCATTTCTTCTTCATTAAAACAGGATTTATACCTGCTGTTTTGAGTGGGATCCATAAACAGCAGCAGGTGATATTAAAACATCCAAAACTGTTTAATAATGAAGATGCAAACCATGCTATTAAATTCTGTTTAAATAATCTATTGTGAATGCAGCTTTTTGTAGCGCTGCAGATAACGTTCATAAGCACCAACTGTCGTTTCCAAATGTTGACTGGCTTTTATGAACAAGATTTATTCCCTAATACTAATACTTGATACTAAAGCATCCAACAATGGTTATTAATGACTATCTAAACATAGTTTTTTTTAAATTCAGCTTGAACTCCCACTGTGAGAGACGCTTCCTACAGTGCTTTAGACAGCGTTTAATAATACTGTGCTTCCAAACGTTGGCTGTATTTATGACTGCTGTTACAAACATGGTTTATCCCCGATGTTTGAGTGGGATCCATAAATACAAGCGGCTGGTACTGAAACACCTACTAATGAAGATGCAGACATTGTTTTCAATTTCAGTTAAAAACAGCTGTTTTGAATTGTGTTTTTCTGCAGTGCATTGGTTAATATTCAAAAACACTGAATGCTGAGTTTAAAACATTAAACATTGATCTACTCCTGCTGCTGTTTCACATACAGCTGGACCACTGCTCTTTGACTTTTGTCTCTTTCATTAACCCCCCCTTCCCCTGAGCTAACCTATTCCTGCATCCAGTCCAGTAAGGTTTTGGTGCCAGTGATACGTCAATTTTCCTAGCTCTGAAGTGGGGCTTTCTTAGCAGCTGATAGTCAAAAAGAAAAGAAAAAAAAAGTCCTTTGTTTGGCACTAGGTCTCAGCTAGCACTGGAACCACTATTTTGAAATGTGCAGTTCCATATGGAGAAACATCCGGTCTCTAAGCTCTCAGTTCTTGCGAGCAGATTGAATAAGGAATCAGGAATGAGGAGATGGATGACAGGAGCAGCCAGCTGGCTGAGAGAGAAGACTGGATGATCTGAAGTACTCCAGTACAGTACAAATGAGTCAGAATGGAAGTTAGTGTTATTTAAATGATATTAAATGGTTTGTCTGAATGGTCTTTTTTTCCTCTTTCACTGAATTTTAAACTGGGAAATAAATCTGTGAATCCAAGGTGCCATTGCACTGTCTCATACTTATTATCTTGGCACATTTGAACTGTTAGATGGTTTAGTACATACAGTCAGGGTCATACAGGCTCTGGGATTTGATTGTTAATGAATCATTTAATACCCTGGAAAATAAAAGATAAATCTGTGTCTTAAGGTACCCCTTGTAGGCTGAACATAAATGCTTAAAGGAGCAGAAAACCACTCAAAAGGATGTAAAGCACTTTCTTTAAAAGTTAATACAAAATATCCTATGTTTCTGTAACACTTTCCTCATCTTGTTGATTTCTTAAAGCAGAGGACTGCACTGGGATGGGGATCATTTGGGTCCCACAGGAGCTGAAGAAAGTTTCATGGGAGCAGGTGGTTTTTCACTCTGCTGCAAGCTGGAGTGGGCAATCGATAAATAAATTGCCAGTCCTGGTGTGACACAAGTTTAGAGAAAGATTAAAACTGGACTTTCCAGTAGAAGTATAAAGTTTGGTAAGTCTCGAATTTGGATGGTTTTGTCTTTTGTAAGTATGTTTCATGCATTAAAATGTTATTCAGAAGAAGGTGCAAAATTAATGGAAGTGTCATTGAATGGTCAGAGTCCAATAATTTCTCGAACATGTTCTAATATTTCAGTGAAGCCTCCTGGACTCAACCTGAGGTTTGTGTCCTCAACCTACCAGGCACCATAGAAACTCATGACCAACCTGAGCTTGTCCGCTGTTAAAGACAGAGATTTACTCCACGTTAGTATAACTCTGCCATCGCTCACTCTCTGAGGCCTTGATGAGAAAGCAGGGGAGAGGGAGTATGAGAGCTAGCGAGAAAAAGATGTGTGCTGATATACAAACCCACACAAACATGGAGCAGACACCATGACTTACAGCCTACTTCCCTTCCTTCTCCCCACTGTAGGAATGCTGTTGTTATGAAGACCTTCAATATTTTCTTCTTTGTCCCTTCTCTCATGGACTTACTGCAGCCCTGTAACTCACACTGATGTCAAAACAAACACACTGATAAACAGCCAAAAGCAAACACACTCACACACACACGATCAACAGAGACACGAGCAATCCACCCCTCTCCTTTTCCCTCCCTAACATGAATGGCGTCCCCCACATTGCCACCAATCTTTCTCATGAGCTCTCGGCCACCAGCCCTTCATGAATTTTTATTAAACAAAACTCTAAGCAGATTGATTTCACTCCGGCTGCTTTATTGCATTTTTATTTAATTCTTTCTCTCACTCAGATGCTCACTTGCTCCTCCTTGCCCTTTCTTCAGTTTCGCTGCTCCATCTTTTCACCTCTTCCTTCCTGCTGCTTGCTTCCTCTTCGTATTTCCTCTACGCTTTCTCTCCTTTTTACACTGTCTTCCTCTCTTTACTATTTTCCCTCCTCTGCCTTTTATCCTCTCCATTTCCTCAAGCCTCATTTTCCTGCCAGTTCTGATTTATGTTTCTGAATTTGTGGCCCTGAAGAGAGTTGCTGTGGTGGGCTGATGAGCTTTGTTTTGACTACGTCTGTGTTTGTTTCTGTGTTTGCAGTTACACACGTGAGTTTGTTAAAATCTTTTTTCCTTTTTATTGTGCATTATGATGACTACTGCATTCATTTTATTAAGTTTAGTTGAATTTTACAGTCTAATTTGATTAGAGCAAATCAGCAGTATATAAAAAAGACATTTTTGCCCTGGTTACGGGACATACTTCACATTTGGACAAAGGATTGTACCATACCACTTAAAAATGTATATTTCAAAACCTAAAGAGACTGTACACAAAATAAAGCCACAAGACTTTTAAAATATGATATTAGATACCATATTTAAAAAAAAAAACAATTTAACAAATGTATGCCTGTATTTTTTAAATCTGTTAAACTCAGTAATTGTGTACAATGAAAAATTCAATGTTGAATTTAATTTGAGGGACAGTGACAGCCATAGAATTTCATGCGTAAAATATTAAACTAATCAATACATTGAATATTTAGAAAATACTCCAATATGAGTTTTTCTTTTTTTTTTTTGTCTTATCCTTCTTTTCAATGTCTTCTATTGAGAAAAAAATACACTGAGGTTATTATGTACACAGATCTTATTAGTTTTATTATTTCTCATCTGGGAGCAGCAACTTCTTTTAGTCTTTTTAAGGTCTTCTTGTCCCTTTGAGATTCCCAGTCAGAGACTACTTGGAAGTCATACTGACTGACTGAGAAACTGGACAGGGGATACAATCCAGAAATAAAATAACACCTGGTGGTTTACCATTAAGGATGCCATTAGTTCACTTTGGCACAATGGTGTGTCAGTTAGTGAAATAGAGCAATATTGTTGGTAGATTTTTGACTCAACTGAAGACATCGGCCCCACTCGGTGAGACTAGAAGGCAGCAGCTAGCTGTAATGCAGAAAGGTGCAATCATTCAATATGGTATCTTTTGCACTGTCACTCATGTCCACAAAAAAAGTGATTAGTTCATACTCTTGCACTTCCAACTGCTCAGTGTATACACGAGTGTCATGTTCCCATCAATGCCAGTTTTAGATTGAGCTGATAAATACCTGGAACTACTACAGAAGGCGTTTTTAGATTAGACCCCACTATTATCCCTGGATGATGAATGGATGTTTAACACACGTTGTTCAATGTAAATGCAAGGCACGTCATTGTTTCTCTGGTGCCTGAAGCCAAGTTGAGGGGAGGCACATGGGACGTGACTCGGGAGGCATTATTGAGTACAACATAACATGATGGTCTGCTGTGTTTGATTGGCCTCCCTGGCTTCCCCAACATCAGAAGAGTTGGCTGATGCTGGAGATGGAGGAGGTACTGGATACATGCTTAATAATAACGGGATTTGTATTGTGACTTCCCCAAATTGTGTTGCACAAATATGACCAGCAGTTTCCCTCTGACATTCCTACTGTTGTGTTTGTTAAATGCAAATAATTTCTTTCTGAGGCCTTCAGTTTGTTAATGATCCAAGTTTTGTGTCTTGCAAAGCCACAGCCTGTCATTTTAGTAGCCAATTGCAGATTACAGTTCTGTAATATGCTGATTTATGACTTCCACAGCTCTGAGGATGAGGAGCTCATGGACATCCTCGTCTTGGCATCTACAAATCCCACTTATGACCTGTCAGTTCCATTTACATTAGACCTGACCCGCGATTGAGTGTACCGTCAGAAGCAAGTCATTCGTGGGGCCAGCTCGACCCGCCACCCCACTGATTAATGTAAGAAGGACAGGCAATGCTCTAGAGTGTTAAATGAAGGTAATCTGCCAATATAAAAGGGGCTAGAGTCATATGGCGTAGGGCTTAAAGCCAATTAAAGCATCTCTTATTGTACTTAAAGTGTTAGCAGTTTAATTTAATTTTTTTTTTTTTTAATTTTGGCAAGTATAAAAGGGGCTTGAGTGACAGCTGGTCTTGTACGGTATATCATATACTGGAATGTCATTTATCTTCTTTACATGGAAAACAAATCTTTTTCACAATTTGTGATTTTAATTGACCCCATAGACCATGTTGAGAAATCTGCATCCTGTCTAGAACTTTTCATGGTACAATAAAATACATGGAATATGACTTTTTGCCCATTTCATATATATTCTACATTAGGTTCTGATAGTTGTTTTATTTACTTTTTTGTCATTAAGCAATTTGGATGACTGGTGCTGAACTGAGAGAAGGTCAGCTTGTCTGGATTAGCTGCACCTGGTGCTGTGGTGTGAGAGCATACTGTAGTTAGCTGTGGTTGTTCCCAATTCAGCCGGAAGTGATGAGGCAGTATGAGGCTCCAGCTGGGTTTAATGAGGCTCCCTGCAGCTCCACGCTGCTTCACCAAGTCTTCCCAGGCCTCTCAATCTAGCAAGCCTGTGTTTGTAAAGGCCCATGCCTGGGCACTAAACCATACATGCACAAACACGCACACATGCATATAATTTCCTCTTATATCCATTTTAAATGTTTACTGTGTTTCTCTTTTTTATCTTGCATTGGTCACATATGCTCACCAGGCATCTACCCTGCTTTTGATCGTCGGACCCCCTCTGCTCACTACTCACAGCTCATACCCTCAGTCCTCAGCCCCTCCTTATCCTTCCCTCTCAGCAGGAGATCTGTGTAATTGGGCTGTTGTTAACAGCACATTAGCCTGGATTAGTGGCACAGTGACTTCTGGCTGATGATATTGACCTCTATGAACATAGGTCACATGAGGTAAAGAAAAATCAAAATAAATGAACACAGCAGCTTGGCTAAATCTTGCCTTTATATATACATGTAGAGATGACAGAGATAAAACATGTCAAAGATACAGTTTAACTTACTGCAAAATTAGTATTTTACCATGTGTCAGTAGTCTGAAAATTTCAGGTGTGAGTTTGTGTGGATCAGTGTGATAGTTAAGATCTCACAGTACATGCATCAGACTGGCTACAGTGCAAAGGTTGATGTATGTGCATGTGCTGGCCATGTGTTATGTGTAAAAACCCTGTAGAGTGACAGGTTATCTCTCTGTGTAACACCCCACCCTTTCCCCAATCCAGTCAACACTTCCACATTTGTGTTTGGTCTGTCCCATTACAGCATTCAGGTAGAGGAGGTGAGCGATGTACTTGCCGTTGAATGTACTCTTACTGCAGTGTTGAATGTCTAATAACTCAGACGAGACAGCCCTGAGGTCACTGTCTGTCATGCTGACGGTTCCTCACTCGTGCTGTCTGTTGTGTCTCTGTGTTGTTGCTATCTGCTCTACTTACTCACATGAGCCTTTTCTCCTTAACGTCATAACCTTGAACTATAACTGTGGTTTGAGCCAACTGGCCGTGACGTAGATGCAGGGAACTCCTTGTTTTAGTAACTGATGTGGAGTTTGGTCTGTTGGCTCTGTGACAGGGAAAAATAACACACTTCTTTTTTCTGTCCACTTGGTTTAAGGAAATATCAATCTTCAAGGGTATTCTGATTCAAAATGCCTCCATTTTCTGTCTTCCTTTCTTTCTGGATTTCTCTCTTTGTCTCCCGTAGCCCCAGAAGCTCCAGAAGTCCCTGTCCACCCACTTTTGTTTCTCAAACAGAGCTAGTTTTATTGATGGCCCTAGGCAGATGGAGCTAAGCTAAGGAAACCGAATCCTTGTGTTAGGCTAGGTATGGAAATGAGCCCCGTGTCACAATACTCAACAATATCTCCTGCGCTCTCTCTTATTGTTCTGAAAAGAGAGAAAGGGGAAAAAAGACATCGGATGGTATTGTTCCTCTTGCCCAGTTTGGAAGAAATTAATTAATTATGAATGAGAAAGTGAGGTAAGAAATAAGGGTTTTGAATTCTATTGGTGTTAAGATAATTACGATTCTCTCTTTTTTAAATGAAGGGACTGGGGCCATTTCTCCCGCCTCTCAAATGGGTTTTTATCGCCTTCAATTTGGAAAAGAAAAGCTGATAAAAGCCTTTATAATGCTTTAATTTGGCATCGATTTGCATGAATCTCCCTCAGTAATTATCAGATTACCCCTCCCCTCATGGATGACAGAAACAGTAGATTCTGATAAGACAGTAAAAATGTGTGCGCTTGTCTGTAATGGTTGGGGTATCTTCTACTCTCTATCGCACATTTTTCTATTTCCATATCTCATCCCCCTGTCTTTTCATTGGGAGAGGTGCGGAGCGAGTGATGGCAGTGGCAGAGGAGAGGGAACAGAAAAATCCTAAATCAAAGCACTCAATTATAGGCCTGCAGTAATTATGGAAGCTCTTGAATTGAAGTGCTCTCGGAGGAGAGATGGATAGATATATGGATGATGCATGAGGGGCGGGACAGATAGGTAAATAAATGAATATGCCACACAGAAATACAATGTAGCCTCTGGGCTTGGGATGACATAAATACACATATTAATCGATAGGTTGCAAACCATCCCAGTGCAATTAAAAGGGTATTGAGTGGAGTGGTCTACACTTGGGCTTGAAAGTGGGCTTTGGCTGGCTGTAGTGGGTCAGAGCCCTGACCTGTGGAGGGTTAATGCCCCCTTGGCCCTCACTAGCCTCTGGCCTGTGTATGTTGAAAAGCTGAGGGTCAGTCCATAAAGGGACTTAAGTCTCTGTGGGGTCTTTCATTGGTCAATAAGACTGAATGAGTTCTATCAAGTGCCACTGTGAACCCACTCCACTGCTGATAATACTTTACTACTGCCTGGAGAACCATGCAGAAAATATAGTTTACCCTTTCAGTAGCTTCTTATCTTCACCAGTATGTTAGTATTATTTTTTTAAGGTGAACATTGCTCTCATCTCCCTCTTCCTCTTGTCCATTTACACCGGCATTTAATTCATATTTATTTGGATTTCCTGTTATTCTTTTTAGTACCTTTCAGTCACGTGAGCCACATGTCTGTTTCTAGATAATGATAAGCACACGCGCTCTGGTGTTTGGCTCTGTGTCTGTGTACCCATTAATGTTTAGGTGTCTAAATGTGTATACATGAGTGCCAACTTGCGACTGACTGGCTTGAACATCTATCTTCATATTAGCACATGCAGGAAGTTTTTCATGGGCCCTCTGCTGTGCTAAAGCTCATTTGAATTGAGGTGAAATCTATCACAGATGTTTCTCTTCCTTAACCAGGCCTGGCTGCCAGACACTGCAAACAAAAGACTTGTCCCTGCACAAATATAAAATCCACAAGCAGATACAAGCAGACTGCATACTCTTCTTTGGAAAGGTAACATATTTAGGGATTTGTATTAAAATTAGAGTATAACAAAAGGCACAAAAGGAATTAAAAGGAAATTCAAATATAATTAGCATGCAAGCTTTTTAGGTAATGAAGTATGGACCTCTACAAATATTTCTTCTCTTATGTTTAACTCATCATTTGTGTATGTTTTGTTTGTTTTAAGACTGGTGCTGAACAGATAAGTGGATAAATGAACCTACAGCACAGCGCTGGGGCTAATGTCTGTAAATGATGTGCGGCCGTCTGGGCTGCGACTGTCACAGGGAGTAATGCGTTGGGATGAGCTCCACGGCAGCCTACTGATTTACTGGCTTCCATTTCCACTGGTGTAAAGTCAATCTCCATGGAAAGTTAGTCCCCCCTACATGCACATTAGCGTCTTTTAATTCTCATCTGTCAGGGCAGGCCAGATCTGTGGAGATGGAGACTGGAATACAATTAAAAGATTTTTCTGCAGAGTTCAGTGACTTGGATAGGAAGATGTCCTCTTTGTCTTCTTGTTTGCAAGTCATGTCACCTTTAACCATGTTTATGTTAGTCAACAGCCATAGTATACACAGAGAACTCATTCATCTCACTTAGCAGAAGTTGAGAAGTCAAACTTTGAAATTAAAATATTTGGGGGGGATTCGTGCTCCTTAGTTTCAGACAGCAGAAAGAGTGATGAGTCAAAGATTCTTTACTGGACTCAAATTGTTGCTGTTATGATGATGGTCTTTGTTTCAACCTTTAAGCCACAGAGGCAGCACCAAATAGAAAATCAAAGCTGATCCGTGCATATAGCATGCAGCCATTTGGAAAGGTGTTAGTTTTGGGCAAATACAAAATAAAATGAACAACAAGTGATTTTTTTCTCTTTTTTTTTAAAATCAATACCATTATTTATTTAACAAAAAAGAAAACAAAAAGAATGAAGGCAGAGGTAGTAGTGGGGTAAGAACAAAATATGAGCAATGCTAAGTAACCCCCACTATACAGTATAATACCATCTTTAACAACAATAATCATCTTTAGCTACAATAACTTGAAGTACCTGTGTCCTGTATGGGATTTGTTTTTTACAAAGTAAAAACAAATCCCATAAGAAATTAGTTCAGGTCCAGCCTCTTACTGGGCCACTCAAGGTCTTATGATGTCTGTCTTTTGTGTTTTATAACGGGCAGGCTTCATGTTGTTAACTTGCGTGATTAATAAATTTCTGTCCTCACCTCTGATTCCGTTCACCATGAAAAAAACTTTTCCTCCAGGGTTGTGCTGTAATTTTTTAAAAATCCCTTTCTGCTTCTTTCTTGACAAGCCTTTCAGCCCATCAGACTGATGTTGCCAACACCATTTCTATGACTTTAGGAATGGTATTAATGAGGTAATATTCCTTGTCCAGTTTACTTCACCATGTCATTTGGAGGTTGTATAATCTTTGCTTTATGAGATCAGAGGATTTTGCTCCTCATAGTCTGATGGCTATTAAGGTGTTTTTTTGGCAAATTCCCAGCAAACTGCAGTGTAGTTCTGATGAAGGATAGTTTTTGTCTGGCTACTCTACCATAAAGCCTTGGTGGAGTGCTGCGTTGAATAATGTTCTCCTCAGATGAACTTTGGATTTCATTCACAATCAACATTGGCTATCGAATTATTGCTCACCTGTCTGGCAGGCACATATTCCTTGATTATTCAGTCTTTCTGGGCAATTTAGTTCTGGGAAATGTGTTGAGAGTTTCAACTGCCGTCATTTTGAGATTAATGCAAATGCTTTGGCTTTGCACACTTTAAACAGAGCAGAAATGTTTGGATATCTTTATTCCAGCTTGCTATCTAATAACAATGCATTTGGAGTAAGTTGTAGAGGTATCTCAAAAACCTCTGACAGAAGTAACATGAAAGAGGTCAGGTGGAAGTGTCATTAAGATCTTAATATTTACATTTACACGTTTCAAAAAATTTTAATCTGTGAAATCTAACTTTGCACATTTAGCAAAAAAATAAAAACAAAAACAAAACAAAACAATGAAAAAACAACAGCAACAACAGCAATAATGTACTTATGTAGATTTTCTTTTCTCTCTTTTTGATTTTTCTGCTGATTCACTCGTATTTATTTAATTCTTTTTTA
>JAOWBL010000022.1:9730810-9741172 GCA_028564865.1 Zenarchopterus dispar
ACCGTTACATCAGAGCAATTTCCTAGTCTGTAAACCTGTTTACTGGCAATGGCAATAAAGTGATTCTGATTCTGAATAACAACGAACCAAAAACAAATAAACAAACAAAAACTGTAAGTATACGTTTTATTGGTCATTATTTAGTTAACAAAAATCAGGCCAAAGTACAAAAGAGTCATTTAAAATGAAATATGATGGATTTAAGCAAAATGTACTGCAATGGACAGGCACCTTAGTTTCGTTTCCTTACTTCCCAAGCACTTGATATCTCACTTTCACCCTTTCACCCCCTTTGAATAGGGTGACATCCTCTTCTGCCAAACTGCACTCTGAATCTGTTGCTTTACTTCACCAATGTAGCAGTGGAAAGTCATGTCTTTTTTTTTTAAAGCAACAATAATAATATTAATTTGCCCTGAAAACCACAAACCGCTGAAGCTGGAAACAGTTGGAGAAAGCAATAGTAGACCATTATTGAGCCAAGGGATGCTAAAATCATCTGAGCAGAATACTCTTGCACCGTTATCCTGGCAGACAAGCGGTAAATATGAGCAAATCAATATGCACGGGAATTTGTTCCGCTGTATATATGAATATAAACAACTGCTTAGTTTACTTTTCAAAATATTATTGAGTATTAGTCTTTTTCCTTCCTGCTTATGTTAGAATTTCAGTGGCTTTTGCCTCTGGTCCTTGTCATTTATCATAGCAAATCTGAACATTAGAAAAAGAATCTACAATCTTTAGTTTGTTTTCATTTGTATTGTTGTGGCATTGTGCACATATCTGTCACTATCCAGTAACACTACAGTACTCTCCTTCACCACTCAGTATGACTCCTCTCCCATAGGACATGTCTACTAACTAGAAACTGATTAAATGACCAGTTGATTGATTAGAGTCTAAAAGCCTATTGTTTTTATTTTGCATTTTAATGATTAATTTCTCTCCTTTTATCTTTGATCATATATCGTAACAATGACATTTATGTTTCCCACATTGCCTCCTGCTATCTGTGTCTAACCTGCGTAAAGACAGTTCTTTTCACTTCTTCGTCTTCCTCATTGTCTTCTATAGACATTGGGCTCTCGGTGTTCTACACAGACTCTTTGCTCCTGAGGGATGAGAGCACTAGACAGGTAATCTTTTAATCTGCCTTCAATCTCCTGCCTTTTTACTTCATTCTCAGCTAAACTATTTCATATTCTAATCGGCTCCTATGTGCGTTATGTCCCCTGCAGCACCGCTTACTACGGTTCTATAGATCCATCAAACTCACCAACAATCTAACATTATTAAATTTTCCCCTTTCTCTTCCACTTTTTCTTTCCTTTTTTTTTTTTTTTGGGAATTCACATTCAGATTTTATATCCTCTTCCTCATACCTTAAAATGTGCCTTTTCTAACCATTCTTACTTTCTTTCCTCTTCATCCTTTTTTCTCCCTTTAATGGCCCCATCCCTTCCCTCCCACTACCATGTTCTTTTCTTTTCTTCATTCTTTGCCTGGAGGTTAGCGCTAAACGTGCATCATTCAGCAGAAAACAAAAGAAGTGAATTGATTGGGTTATCAGCTGCTGCTCTGGTGGACCCTTTGATCAGAACTGAAAAACACCGCTACATGCCAGAATTCTGCTTCAGTAGCTCTTTCTGAGTTTTACAATTACTACACGCCATGGTCACATCCAAAGGTTCCCCTTCCTCTCTCCCCTCAGTCTTGGGGTTATGGCCTACGGCAGTGAGCATTATTACAGCTCATTCAGTTTTTTCCTCCCTGTGCTTTCAGTGTGGAGATTCTGTTAGGGAGATGGGCTGCCGTGGTAAGATGACTGCAGTGGCATTGGTGCTGCTTTAACCAGGGTGTCAATGCCCATATGGGACTCCCGCAATGAATAACTGTAGATTCCTGCTCTGTCTGTGAGGTATATCTAACAATACACAACAAATCTTTCTGTTTTGATCAGCTGACCTTGAACCAATACTCCAGAAATGACAAAACTTGCCAATTCATTAGTAACTAAGCAGTGCGAGGTAAGTTCAGCAGGTCAGCATCCAGCAGTGCTGTTTGGTTCGTTCTTTCCTCAGAATCCCACTTGAAGATGCAAGGTCAAAGACAACAATAGCCAGTCAGATTGGAGCTATTTTGACCTGAGCAGTGGTAGGAGTTAACACATCAGATTAATGTTCACTGTACTACAGTATAATCACATTTGAGGAAAACACTTAAGAAGAACAATGAAACAGAACATCACAAAAGAAGAAAAAAAATGAAGAAAGTTTACTGAAAAAATAAACACTAGAGATTTCACACACGCTTGTCGATGTTACAACATAAAGACAGGCAAGCATGCACTAAAACAATAGGATGAGTTTTTTTTTTCCTCTACAGTGAGCCTAAGGCTTCTGAACAGGCATCTTGCTTCCTCAGTAATTGGCTGGCTGGTGCTTAAGTCCAACAGCTTTTAATAAGCAATAGAGGCAGGAGCCAAACTGACAATAACTGCTGCCCTACATCAATTATTGGATACATATCCATCACTTGCTGACATATATGTGACCCCAGGCACCTGCCAGCTAAGGTATTGACTGGCTAGCTCTCCCCAGTGCGAGTGACAAGTTCCATTTGCAATCACATTTATTAAACAGCTGTTAGAATGAGTGAAGGTCCGGGCTTGCCCATGTGTCTCCACCAGCTTCAATGCTTATTAACCTGAAAACCTACAAAGAATGGATGAATATCTGGAGTGGACAGATGAATGATAGAAGTATGTGATGGAATGATCCAAGGTGTTTTCTCACTCTTCCCTGCTGACTAGGTGTTGGGCGTTGCATTGATACTACAACAGGATGAGCTTTAACTGTTTTACTGATGGCTTTCTCTCTCTTTGTTTGAATCACTAATAATAATAATTTAGAAATAGAGGCTGAAATATGAAAAATACTTGTTACTACAAAAGTAAACCCACATGAACACACTTGTTGGTACTCTTTCATTAAGGTCCTGTCGCACCTTAATGATTTAGCCAGTGTATGCTGATGTATGAAAAATCTGGCGAACATGCTGTACCCGAAATAAGTTATGGGTAGGTTTTGCATAAGTTAAGAGTACAATGAAACACGCTGGCATACATTGTAGCACGGTGAGGTCATCAAAACTTTTATGCATGCATAAAACTTCTTGACATATGCTAGCATATAGCTCATATTTCCCACATATGCAGGCCATAAGTTATGCGATTATTGACACACGTTCACACACATTAAATTGCAAGTTACTCATAAATCAAAATATGTTGAGATAATGTCTAGTGTACTCAGAACTTATTTCTAACCTAAGTTTAATCTGCTTTGAAACTATGTGCAACTTATGTCAAATCTCAATGCATATTGATGTACGTAGACGTATTTGACAAACTTACTGAACATGTTTCTAACTTATGCCACAGTTTAATGGCATATTGGCAGCATTTACCAGAGTTAGGTTATAAAAATACAGTTCACAGGAAGAACCCGTTGGTCCTCACCTCAAGACTCTATGATGAGTAAATGTCTATTTGAGAGATGAAGGATCCAGCAAGGTTGAGATGAGAATACGTAGCAGCTGTCTTCCAACATCAGCATGACCTCATCAATTTGACGTGGAACCAGTTACGTGTCAGTAGAGTCAGGAGAAGAGGTGAACAGAGGATAGGGAACTGGCTGAGACCATGGATCAGGAGATGACAGCAGTTTGGCATATATGACCAGTTTAACTACATTGGCTTATAGGAGCTGGAGGCCACAGATGTGGCCACAGATGTAGCCACTGACAATGCTGAAGACCCGTTGGAAACTCCATCAAAGCTAAAGGGTATGGGTGATGGTGGATACTCCTTGTGTCCACGCACATGTCCATGGCCAGGAGACTTCTCTGCCATGTTTTTCAATGTTTCTGCAAATTCTGGTAGGTCTAGGCTTCGAGCTGCAGCATCTTTATAGGTTACAACAGGTGATTGTTGGCAATAAGCTGCATCATGCTATGAATAATTTAGAGTGTCGTTGGGCATAGGTTGTGAAAATTAGCAACATGCAAAACATTAGTTAGTATAGATCATCCGTACATTATTAAAACATTCTATATAAGATATCAATATGTTGTGTATACGTTATGCATATGTTTAACTTGTTATGAATATGCTAAGTATATGGCCAAAATTGAAAAAGAAAAAAACATTGATAGTTCAGTACATAAGTATATAAAGATACATCTGCATATTCTGATTAAATCATCAGTGTGTGACAGGGTCATTAAAAAAAAGAAACCTACAATGGCGTCTGTAATAACTTGAAACTGACAAAAGTAATAATGAATAATAATTTACTTAAAATTAACTAATGAACATCAGACATTGCTTTACATTTATGGTTGACAGAACTGTTAAAAAAAAAACTAATGAAAGTGACCTTGAGAAAAATGATGAGACTCTCAACTTAATATTTAGACAATCCCTGCAATCAAGGAATGTCTGTAACTCTCACCTTTAGACAGATATTTTGATCCACTTCTGATGAGCAAACTGCTCCAGCTCTCTTAGGTTTTCTCAGGGTTTCTTCTACCTGAAGATCCCTGTATATTTTCGCTCTTTTCATAGGTTTTCATTACGATTTAGTTCAGGACTCTTAGAGGTCTACCTCAGAGTTTTCCAGTGTTTTGTTATTAGTCATTTGTAAGTGTGTTTTGGGTCATTACCCTCTTGGAGCCATGACTTGTGACTGAGACCAGCCTTGATACTCCTGAAATATCATTGTACGTGCACAGATTCATGACACCCTGTACCAGATGAAGCAAAAAGGCCCCAGAATGTAAGTGAACCTCCTTTTTTTTCTCAGTTGGTATTTTTCCATCCTGAAACATAGAGCTGATATGATTTGCCAAACAGCTCCAGTTTTGTCTCATTTGTCCAAAGGACATTCTCCCAGAGGCTTTGTGGCTTTAATTCCAGTCTTGCTCTTTTGTGATTTGATTTCAGCAGTGGATCCTCTGGTCTGTCTTGCATTAAGTCCTCTTTGGCTCAACCCATGACGGATAGTGGGATCTGAGACTGACAAACTTTGACCCTGTAGTTTTTGCTCCTACATCCAGGGAGGCTGGCTACAGTCCTGTTGAGCCAAAACTTCTGAATAAAATCTGCAACTGTAGTCACAGAAACATCAGACTGCTTGGAAATGGTCTTATAGCCTTTACCTTTAACATGCCTCTCTATAATCTTTCTGATCTCCTTAGACAACTCTTTTTTTTGCTTTCCCTGGTCCACGTTCAATGAGGTGAACACCACTATACTGCATAGAGACATGATGACTTTTCACCCTTTAAATTGTCAGACCAGCTGACTGCAAGGTTGACAATGCCTCTGATGCTAATTACAGGAAAGACTTTAGCTTGTCATGTTACTATGGTCACATTATTTTCATTTTTTAAAATAATGAGTTCACATGAATCTCCCAGTTCCTACAAAATCTGGCTTCTTCTTTGTGGAGGGGGGCATAGTTTCCTACAGCCTTTGTAAGAACTAGGTATGGCTGTCATTCAATTCGCAAGAGCAGTATAACACATTCTTGAGAAAATGAGGTGATTTTCTTCAAGAGTTCTTATGTTCTCCATAAAGGTGCCTCGGAACCTACCAATGCTACACTTACAGGAATGTCACGAAAATTGTTCTCAGAAGGTGGTCACGCCGCACCCCGACACAAAACTCATGGCAATCTCAATTTGTTGGTCGGACGATCCTACGGCTTTTAGCACATTTCATTGGACTATGTAAGTGGCAGCTGTCCAATATCTCCAAATATCTGTGTTTCAACATCTTGATCGTTTTATTATGCTATCAATATTTGGGGATACACTTACAATTTTCTAGATGGCAATCATGATGAGAAGACCACAGCTGCACCTTCTACAGCTGCAGCTGCAGGACGAAGAGGAAGAAGATCTAATGGTTGTAGCTGTTGCTTTTGTTTGGCTGTGGCTGAGCAGCACATGTGTGACGTACTTCTGCCATATGACGTACTTCTGGAAGTACGCACGGAGATGTGTACTTCTGTCTTATGCATCTCCACATTGTGACCGAGGCTTAAGTTGTCCAAGTTAGTTTCATTAGTTTGTTTTTTAAAATGTTTCTTTTGAGCCACAATTAAAAAGCAATGTCTGATTTCCATCAGTTTTCCCTAAATTATTATTTATTTCCTTTGATGCTATTTCAGTGACCACTGGTGTTTTTCATCTTTAATAATGATGTAAACAAGCTTGTTTACCTGTGTAGGTATGTTAACATGGACACAGTTGTAGAGGATCCATTTTTTTCCTCTTTGAATGGGACAAATGTAAAGACCAAAACAAATCATGAGTCGACAGATAACTTGTGCTTCTGGCTGTTACACCCGTTTTGATAAGGTCCAGTTACAGAGTGGTCAGAGTCAAGATCCAAAAGGTTTTGTTAATCTGGTTGCATTGGTGAAGGACCAAGAGCAGGAAAAGGATGAAGGGTCTGCTGAAAAAAAAGTCCTGTATTATGTGCTTTCCCCTCCTCTTTTTCTTAGCCCTCTTACTCACCTCATCCCCTGCCCCACTGAATTATGCCTTTCCTAATTGGCTTCAGTGGCGCTTAAAGCAAACAGTTTAAATAAGTAAAAGCCACTTGGACGAGGAAGTGGGGCCTTGCAATTATTGGAACTACATCAGTCAGGGTGCTGCTCTGCACTGGGGCTGATTTCTCTTTTTCTCCCTCTTTTCCTTCTTACTCATTCTCTTCAGCATGTGGTATTTTGGCGAGGTGATAGCCTGATTAGAGGGGATATGTGCGCGTAACCTATATGTGTGCTGGTGTTTGGGTTTCTGCGTGAGGGACTATGCCAAGGTAGCGCTGAGCTGGCGTGACGGGGATGTGACAGGCAGCCCACAGGTTCAGTATCCATTATCTAATGACTGTACCACTTAATCATGCGTCTCACTGACATGTTTATAAGGCTGAACTTTGCGGCGCTATTAGAGAAGGAGAACAGAGAGGGCTGCAGCCCAGCCTCTGGGCCCCCAGGGCAGTCCTGGCCCTTTACCTCCTCTCCCACACCTATTATATGCTAATTACACCCATTCTTAAACCACGCTTACAAGGAGTTAATTTAGTGGGCCATTATCCTGGTCTATATTTCAGGGTGCTGTATGGAAAACCCTTGTGGGGCTTTTGGAATTGGGTGGAAGTGAGGATGAGAAACTGGAGGAAATAGGTGAATACTTTATATCTCACAGGGGAGAAGAGGAGGGAAGAGTTCCATGCCAAAAGAGCTGGCACAGACACTTTGGGTCAAATGCTCAGTGATACAAAAATGATTACAGGTTTAACACAGTTCCTATGTATCTAACTCTGGTTTGCAGGTTTTCTTTAAAAAAAAAAAGTATTATATTAAAATTAGACTTACAAATGATAGCCTACCACTAGACTGACTTAAATTTACAGAGTGTAAACCATACAACAGTTTTTATTTCCCCAAGCACTGTTAGGTGCTTGGGAATCTTTCATAGGTGTAATCTTCATAGCTTTTCATAGGTGAAAATCCAAATGTGATTACAAAACTTTCTTAGATTTTTAAAAAAAAATTACAGATCCAATATATTTCTTGTCTTTCTGGCATTTGCTCATATGAAATCTTTCTTAAACGTCAGGCCAATTACATGTTACAAAAATGAAGTCTGGATAGTAAAGCTTTTATCACATTTTAACCTTCCCATTCATTTTCGAAACAGAATTGTTGTCACATTTGTCTGTCACTATACTTCAGACATTATGAGACACAGGTCAGGACAGCAGGCAACCCAGTCTACTCTCCATACAATCTTCTGCAGCTGTCCTTTGCAATGAACTGTATGCTGAATGTGGTTTTGCATTTTCTGGTTGAAAAACCCATCCATCTATACATTTTCTATACCTGCTGAATCCAATTACGGGATCATGGGGGTCTGCTGAAGCCAGTCCCAGCCCATTTCAGGCGAGAGGCAGGGGTACACCCTGGACAGGTTGCCAGTCCATTGCAGTGCCACATATACAGGCGAACAACCACTCACACCCACACCTACGGGCAATTTAGACTTCTCAATCAACCTAATGTACTGTTTTTGGACTGTGGGAGGTAACCGGAGTACCTGGAGAAAAACCACGCAAGCATGGGAAGAACATGAAAACTCCACACAGAAAGACTCCTGCCAGGCCCGGGAGTTGAACCAGGAACCTTCTTGCTGTGAGGCAACAGATCTAACCACTAAGCCTGCCAGTGCTGCCGGTTGAAAAGTATCCCTGGAAAAAATGTGATTGTGTGGATAGCATGAGAAAGCACTTGTATGAAAGTATAAGTATAGTACAGATCTCCAGGGTGTGATGGTCCATTCTAGGTGTCTCCAAGCCCAGAGAAAACAAGATTGTTTCTTCATATACTTAATATGAGCTTGATTTTTTTTTTGCACGGTAAAGTTTAAAGGGGCAGTTTTAAATGCAACTCTATATGGCAGTGCTTGACAAATGCTCCCCAAAGTAATCCCTCATGTATGCCAGCACATCAGCTATTGATGAATGATGGTTTTTGATGCTGTGCCGTCTGTGGAATCAGAAACCACAGATTTCCAGCTCAGACTCGAGCCTTTGGTTTTTATGTACAGTGATTCCTTTAGATAGCTTAAATTGTTTAATGTCCTTATGCACTGAAGAAGGAAATATGTGAAAATCCTTCTCAATATTTCTCTCAGGAATATTGTTTTTAAACATTTCATACAGACTCAGACTTTCATCTGTACAGCTCAGTCACCTTTTGCCATCACCCATTTTCAACATTCTATTTTTTTCATTGACCTAGTCCTAACCCTAAATTGCCCATGTTACAACTTCATCTTTCTTTTTTTTTTTTTTTCATATGTTGCATACAATAAATAAAATTAGACACATAAAGATATGAAATACACTAGATATTTTTGGTACATACTGTCTGCAATGCAAAAATAATTAAAGGAAATAAACATAAAACTGCAACATTTTCTGATTTGGGATTGTAAAAATAAAACAAAACAAAAAACTTTAGCCTTCTGTAGAAATCTATAGCAAAATATCAGCTTAAAGCATAATAATAAAACAGATTATTCGATTATGCAACAAGCATTTGAATGAAAATTTTCACATTTTCATTTCTTTAAGTTCAAAGAATGTTTGTAGTGGAGAGGCCGACTCCAGCATGTTCAGCTGCATCTTTTCAAAGTATCCTTTTTTCCCCTTTCTTGTGTTCACAGTTCTTTTTGTTACTCCCAGACAGATTTGCTGCCAGCTGATTTTTTTTTTTCATTTTGAGGAAAGGTGAAACCATGCATGCAGGGCTTTGTGGCATCTGAGATCCAGCTAACCAATGGGGACATCTAATCAAAAGGGGAAAGTGGTAGCTAAGAAATCTAAGGGGACAGGGAGCCCTGTGGAAAAGCACAAGTAAAGGGAATACTGGAAAAAAGATGGAAAGATGTTGAGACAGTGGAAAGAGGGAATCGGATAAACACAACAGCAGCGACATCGTGGTAATATAAAAGCAGGTCCCTGCTCTGGGGGGGTAATTAAATGGGTTCCTTCTTATCTCTGTTAGTGACACTCTTGCACCACACTCCATGTAAAAATGACACATACATCCATACAGAGTGGAAGCTTGTCTCAGTATGTATGTCTGTGGGCATGTGAAGATAGCAGCCAGTGCATGCTTTCTGTTCAGCTCAGGCTGTGGCTCTGCCTTCAAGACGCAGGGGACTATAACTCCATCACCTCCCCGCCTATTGACTCCCTCTAAGGGGGATCGATAGTGGAATGATGGCCCTCCTATGTCTTCCACATCCATCCGCTAGGCCATTGAGTGTATGTTAATGTTATGAATTATCGAGAGAACAGTTACTATTGATTGGCCGAGGATTATTGGTGGGCTCCGTAGCGGGAAGGGGAAGGGTGAGGCGAGGCTGCAGAATGGCAGGCTAGAAAAAGGAACAGCTCAAAATTGTCCAGAAAGGTTTAAGTGTCCACAAAGACCCCTGACCCTAAAAGGACCAGGTCAGAGGTGGCCCAAAGGGCAAGGCTGCCTGCTTGATATTCTCATTCTCCTCTTTCTCATCCAAACTCAGTCATCGAACTTGTTCAAGGCTTTTGCTCAATTTATTTTTCCCTCATAATGATACTGATTTTCTCAAGAAAAACTATGACGAAAAGCAAAGGTTTAGGATTTATGAGGTTTACAATATGATTCTGAATTTTAGTTCAGTTTGATTCAGAATCAGTTTTCATTTTCTCCCCAAAAATTGGGATTAATGTAAGATCGG
>JAOWBL010000022.1:9742999-9765668 GCA_028564865.1 Zenarchopterus dispar
TATCAAACAAGAAAGTTTTAAGTCTAATCTTAAAAGTAGAGAGGGTGTCTGCTTTCCGGATACAAATTGGGAGCTGGAATGGTAGACAAACTCAAAAGATGACAAACATTAATTTACATGATGAGAAACCTGGTGATAGAGAGAACATTTAAAAAATGAAAAGTGAAAATCATAGAGCAGAAAGTATTACAACTATAACCACTTTTCCACTGAGTAGTAGAGCTCAGTTCAGGTTCGTACAGTACATTTTGGAGCAGTAAGCACCAAATGTACCTCACTTTTCCACTGCTTGGTGTACAACCTGTAAGGCTGGAACAACATGAACTACATATCAGTATGATATCTTTCCTCTGCAGCACAGTATGCCCCATTGATAATATCAAGGAAAATGAATGAAATTCACACAAGAAAAGATAACAGCAGAGGACATCAAGCACATTGTATGCTTTCTTTCTGGAATGTGTAAGATCTGGAGTCATTGCATTGAGTCAACAGTGTATTTAAAAATGGTGCATCTTGCAGAAAGTGAATGGACTTCAGGGCTTAACCTCAAACCTCCTGGAGCACTAGTTTTGGTACCCCAACACAATGGTGCCTAAAAGTGGAAAGGTACACATCAGTGACTTTGGTTACCTTTACAAACTGTGACGACAGAAATGCAAAACCAGTGCCCCCATATCCTAACTGTAAACGTGGTTTTCTGTGCTCTTGAAAGAGTTCTGTCCTGACTTGTGCTTTGTGTGCATTTGTAAACTGTATGAATTCTGTCTTCATTATTTATCTTTTGAATCTGTTTTCAAAGTAGTTAGTTGCAGCAATGTACTAAGTTTTTGATCTCTAAGACGTTCCCCTCCATTCTTTTGTAATTTTCTTTACATGTTTTTATGTCTAGATTTTAAAAAGTGCATAAAAGCAGCAAGATGGAAATGCATTTTCTGGTTCAGACATGCTGACCTCCATCAGCTGACCTTGTCCTGCACTTGCAGTCGCCTGAGACTGTTGTGGCTCGCTAAGTGGTTGTTTACAGTAGCATTTAGAGTAAGATATGACACACATACTGAAAAGAGATTATTTATATTGAGGGCAGGGTTCTTGACTGAAATGGACAGGTTATCCTTCATTATCTCTTTGTCTATGCTGTGTTTTCATTTGGATTCATGACTTGCAGAAAGAGTTGAAGTGGGAGGAGATTAAAGTCTGCACACCTAATACTGTGAAAACACTGACCCCCGCTCCTGTGGGAGGCATATAAACATGCAGACATACATTCACACACGCTTACTTACTTACACACACACACATACACACACACACAAACACACACCCCATTATGTCTGCCTACTCTTATATTCTCCATTTTGTGTGGTTTGGAATGAGTCTGAGTTCTCACAGAGCCCAGAGGAGATGGAAAAAAAGTACTTTCCCAGGCAAATGCTGAACTTATTCAGCTTGGGGAGATTTTGCAGACTGAGAGCACTTGTGCCATTGTAGTCTGGATATGAAAACTCCTTACACAGGGGACCACCTCATGAGTTCTAGTGAAGCTCACTCAAAAGTTAACAAGATACTAAAGTTGATAATTACTTTCTTTGTGGACTTGACTTTCACTGATAAGGTTATTAATACTCTGCAGTGATGCTTGTCTTTTTTGTCAGTATCTGCAATAGTGTTTAATTAATCTATATAGTTATTTCAGAAGAGCTCAAGTACAAAAGAAAAACATTGTGCTTCCCAACAACTCTTTATGTTTCACAAAATCTTTCATATATTCATATGAGCCAGTGACTATTAACACAACATAGAGTCTGACCATGACAGGGAAGTTAACCCCAATGCAAAACAACCCCAAATCACCACTCCTCCACTGCCATGCTTGACAGTGGATTTGAGGTATTTCTGTTGAAAATGCTATGTTTGGTTCTCACCAAAGATTCCACTGGACATTGAGGCCAAACAACTCCACTTTGGACTCATAGGTCCATAAGACATGGTTCTAAAAATCTTGTCGTTTGTTCAGATGTAGTTTTGTAAATTGGAGTCATGCTTCCATCTTCTTTCATACAGATGAAGCTTTCTTTTGGCAACTTTTCAAACCAACCATACTTAGTCAGTCTTCATTTAATTTTGCAATGATGTTTCTCAAGAAGAGCAATGAGTGAGCTAAGGTATTTCTTGTCACAGCAAAAAGACTTGGAAAAACAAGGCTATAACCTCTGAATGTAAAACTGGTGCCCATTTACTTTTGTAAAGTGGGAGCATTGGGAATGAGCCAGGTAGATAATAACATTTTACTAGCACCATTTTTTGTCTGCAATTTCCCAAAGCTGATTTCTTTTCATTGTAATTTTGAACTCCATTTTGACCATTGTGTATGATGACAGCGAATGAGGTAATTTGGACTATCTCTAATCCGTTTTTATGTCTGAAGTGTCTCCTGCTTTAAAGTGTTCTCCACTCTGAGCCCATAGGCATTTACTGGCAATTGATCGTGAATCTAAGTGTTAGTCATAAATTAACACTATTCTGCCCTCCACCCACAATTCACTGTTTTGTGATCTGGCTCATCCAATTACTTGGCTACACACACACAGACACACACTACATTAGTTCTTAACTTAAGTTATGAGTCATTAGGCTTTAGTCATTCTGATTCAGATTTTCTTTTTCTTTTTTTGTTTAACTTGGGAGGAAAATTGTACATTATAATTTGAATGAATTGAGATCAAACAATCATAATGTAATTATGAATGTTTGGTGTTATTATTGGAGATGATGGTCATGCTACAATTGCCACACTGAAGTACAGTGATGAAGAAAAAGGTCATTGTACATTAATACCTGTGAAGAGAAAGTTTACAGTGCATATAAAAGTACAGACAGAGCAGACAAAACCATAAGGCAAAACCATAAGGGACAATAAGTCAAGACCTCTGAAATGAATGGATTAAAAAATATTGGTATTTCCTTATATGAAATAATCAGTCTTGGCAAAGCTTGGGCTAAAAGCAGCATATAAGCATCCTATCTCGGTTTGGTTAACTGTCTTGAGTGTGTGAGGAGTGTAACTTTGCGAACCCATAAGTTCCTGGAAAGAAATCACTGCACAGCATTACCAGTATTTACAATTAATATTCAGACAGGTCCATTAATAATAATTGATAATATATACATAAACCATGGGAGCAATTTATATACATCTTCATAATAATATAAAATAATTGTCATGGTCATTGATAAGTGCTGTCAGTTACAACCCTAAAAATGATTACATTCAAATCTTAATCCTTACTCCATGTATGATTTTGATCATTAAAAATATTAAAGCTATTGTCTTGCACATACATAAATGAACTTAAGTCAACAGAAAACCAGTGAGTTTTACTTCTGATTAACTGATTGATGATGCCTCTTTCAACATCTAGTGTCATCCTAAAATCAGAAGAACAAAATAAGAGAGAGTAAGCATCTTTCAAAATATATATAAAAAGAGAGAGATGTGGAAACAGGTCAAATGTCGTTTGTCCATTACATTTCTAGTAAAAGGTAACCAGCCAGTGAGTAACACCAAATCAGCCTTTTAATAAGTTCATAAATAGTGAGCCAGAGGAGATGTGGGTTCAACAAGGGGCTCCTAAATAAAAGTTGCTAGGTGGTAGGGCATATATCAGGATCTGGCTATAAAGCCTGCCCTTTCGTGTGGGGAGTAGTGGGAGTAGTTGACTCCTGTCTGCTGATAGGAACTCTAAATCACTCAGATCCCCACCCTGCCAGTCTCTCTCTCACACACACATCCTCGTAAATGTCACCTGTTAATCTGGCCCCAAGTGCTGCTCAGTGCACTCACCCGATAACATCGGTATACCATGTTCTATCCAAGACACCCTCAGCTTTGTGCTACTTTTCTAACATTTTTACCTGACGATGATTGTCATGGCTTTTACGAAACACTTGAAATTCAAAACACGCCCTCTAACCTCTATCTCTGCGCACATTTCAAAGACATGAACATTGATGTTTTCTGAGAGCTTTTGACTCAAATACTGGACTGTAAATACTGTACAGGAATGATGTTTCCATCTTTTTTCAAAGCAAAAATCTGTCTATTATCTTATTTGTTAGGGCATAGTTAAAGTAAAGTTCCTTGTAGAAGGGATTAAAATTCACAAACAAGTCCTCTAGACTGCGTCCACAGACGTTAATGCTGAAATTAGGGAAGTTATTAACAATTGAAGACGGTGCTGCTTCAGAGCAAGAACAAACATATTCGATAATGTTGCCCCACATGGATCTATATTTGGCCAATTGCTCTGGAAATTATCTGTTGAATCAAACTCAAAAGTTTCAGAATTACACAATATTGCACAGTTATTTGTGCTATCTTTCTTAGATATTTTAGTCACTTCTTTTCATCCCCCCCACCAAAAACCCCCCCCAAAAAACCAAAACAAACAAAAACAAAACAAAACAAAACAAAAAAGTGTTGCTATTCCTGTAAAGCTGTCTCATGTTTTAAGCACTGATAGGGATACCAACATACAGATATAAATATGGATGGAGTTGCAACACTTAACAAATGCTGCTGAGGAGAATTACAGATGAAAGAGATGAGGGTCACTCAGAATCAGTTTGTATTCTGACAGCCAAGTAGCTTGCTTTCTTACTGTAAAGGACCTTTCAGACATGCATGCCTTTACATTAATCTGATGGCAGTTGAATATGTTTATTTCACATCGAGGCAAGTAACACCGTGCTTCTCCATCAAAACTTGGTACAGAAATTTTGAGTCATTCTCAGACATGAAATATGTAACATTAATGGGTTATTCAGTTTTTTTTGAAGCAATGATATTTAGTCATTTAGACACTCATCACATTGTTGACACTAGCCATTGTTGATGCTACTCATCACCTTAGTAAGACACACAGTTTGTATGAAAGTGGTAGAAAGAGCCAAACTGAGTAGTTATGTATTAAAGGCCATAGGCAATCCTAGTCTTGTCACGTTATTAATGTTTAAATGACCTGACATATTTATTTCTTCAGTCTTTTCATTACGATACAGAGAAAGAGTGATAATATTATAGACCCATTCTTAGTTGACAGAAAATTGGCCATTTAAAAAAATGGTCATTGCCCATAAAAAAAGATAATTTTGTTTGACCTCTTGATAATATGTACACATAATAAAGTCACATAGCATTAAGAAGAAAATATCTCTACAAGCAAAAGTCAGTATTTGACGCGACCTCCCTCAGAGCCAAGCACAGATTTAACTCTTCTCAAGAAAACTGTCCTGTGCAGATGTTTGCAGTGACATTAATTAACTCTGTTATATCTAGCTTTAAGAGATCACGGTTCCTGCATTTTCACTGTGTGTTTTAAAGACACTGGAAATCCAATATGGATGTTAAAATCTAGATAAAACAACAAGACTAAGGGCACCCAAAACTTTTTAAAGGTACTCTATGTGACAAAAGAACTCATACAGTCACAGTTCTCTCACAATGTTTTTTTTATCACCATAAAATGACATATTAGCAGAATTAAGCCTTTGTGGCATTAAAAGTAGATGTGGTGGATGGAAACAGCTGAAATGATCAGATTTTTGTTTTGGTTTGTTTTAGTTTACACTGATAAGCTGTTAACCCACTAGGCTGAATTAGCAATTACGTTTTTGTCCATTCAAGAATAAAATTATACTTTAATTCACTGTGGGACACTGACTCCACAGTCACTTTTGTTTACCAAATAAGAGGCCTCATAACGAGAAAAAACAATGCTAAAAGTCTATAAAGTTTATGGGAAAAGAACATGTCCTTTTGACATAAAAACTCCTATCAAACAAACAAACATATTCAAATGCTTTATACAAAATGATTGTGGAAAGAAGCAGATGAAAATATTGATTGATAATCATAGAAAGAGCAGAAGCTGCAGGAGCTTAGAAAAAAGAGTTTGTCCAATAATTAGTAGAGAAGCTCCTGTGGAGGAAAGGGGGTTTACTAGTTCAGATGGGTAGTTGCACGTCTTTGTGTTAGAGACCTAGTCAAAGGAGCATATGAAATCCAAGTCACTTTATATACACATGTGCGTGTATGTGTGGCAGTGTGGCTTCAGGACTGCTGTGAAACAGCCCTTGTCTCATTAGCATGTCAGTTGACTCCATCTGCTTTGCACATGAAAGAGTCAGGATGTGTAGGAGGACAGGAGAAAGAAAGAACGCCGCATGTGGAGGGAGGGTGGGGACGGCTACGTATTTATCTGCACCTTGTAAGAATTTGTATCGTACACTGAGGGCACTTATTAAGGATCACACTGTGGTGTGCTCTCTTTCTCGCTTTATATAACACGTACACGTACACGTACATGCACGCGCACACACACACACACACACACACACACACACACACACACACACACACACACACACACAGAGTTGAAGTCATGGACTCACGTGGGTGAATGGATTCACACACGTGCAATTATACACTCAGAAATTTGGATGTCCTGTGATTTGTTAGAAAGCGTTGCTTTCCAAATGGAGAGTGTAGAGAGGGGGAATATCATAGGCTGCACAAACTTGTGGATGTGTGAACCTCTCACTGAATGCACTTGTTTTTACATCTTTAATTTGTTGAGAGGCCTATATGTCACTGATGTTAAGTAACACCATGTTAATTATGTCATCAAAATGTATGAGTTAAAGTTAAGCCTTGTGTTTCCTACGCTACGTCTCATTCACTCAAAACAAAACAGTATCAACACCTCTCCCATTTGCTTTCTGTTTGTGTCTGTTTTCAAAGCAAGGATGAGTTTCATAGCGTGCATGATTTAACAAAATAAACCAGATCCAGCTGTTTTGAAGTAAAGAGACAAACAAATGCATACAGGAATAGATGACACACATAATGTTGGTCTTGGTGCACAGAGGAGAGTGGGTGAGGAAATGAAAGAAGGAGACATGGAAAGAGCCCTGAGGGGAAGGTAAACAGCAGAGGAGCAGATCACAGTCTATACAAGCTCTTTTAATCTGTTTCTCTGTCTTCACCTGTTGCAGATACAGCATGTATCAAGCTACTTTGTTTTAACAAGCTTTTAACCATTTTAAACCCATTTACAAGCATTTAGTCTAATGTTTTTTGTGTCATCTTTTTTCCCCAGTACATGATTTTATAGTGTGCTTACAAACAATGACAGTTGGATGTGCTGTTAGGCTTCTGTGACTAACCACTAGCTTTTTGTTTTGAATGTGTCTGATGACATTGGCACATTTATTTACTTATTGGTGGCATTCTGACAAATTTATCACCCAGAATCAGTTTTTCTTTCTTTCTTTTTCTTTTTTTTTTAGATTTTAAACCTTGTGTAGAGAAAAGCAAAATTTTAATGTCCCTTTTTATGGCTCAAACCTGTCATTTTATTGAATCTGTACAGTTGTTCAGTATAATATAACACTATCACATTAAAGAATGGCTATCCTCGGATCAACTAATAGTTTAAATTAACATGATTATAGACTGGATGGATGGATGAATGGACGGACAGATGGATGGGTGAATGGATATGATGCTAACATAAGCTTAAAAGCTGTTGTTCAATTATTTTCTGACTAAACTTGACCTGTTGAGTGTTGTTCTCTGCTTAGAGCATTTTTCTTACAATTGAAAAATGGATAGCAAAATAATGCTTCCACCTTTTTTCTTTCTTTAAACTTTACCCATTCAAAAGAACTGATGTATTCCAGGGCTCAAAAACCATGATATGATCTGAATCACAAAGTGTGTTTTTCATTACAACCTCAGTAAAACACATAGATCATAATTGTACGAAAGCAATTTCTTAAGTGAGTGTCTCAGTTCAACCTTTCAGTTCCTCCAGGATTAATTTGCTAAATTCAGCGGTGTCTGATGTTCCACAGAGATTCTGTCAGCAAGGAACTGTTACCCACTGCCCTTAATGCATTTGGATGCCTTGGCAGACACATATAAGCTTTCTTATCCTGCCCAAGTGGATTCTCAGTGGTCTACAGAGAGCTGTAGGATCCAGTGTGGTGTGGGACAGGGCAGGCCAGAGGGTAAAAGAAGCAATTAGAGAGAGTTAGTGGCAGAGGAGGAGGAAGAGGAGGGAAGAAGAGCTTGACAACAGTGAAGAGAGATGTAGGCATTTGCTCCCTAATCACGAATGAGGGTATGAATAAAGGGAGGGTAGGTGCCAGGATGCATGAAAGGAGGATATGGACAAAGAATATCAAATAATTCTTTCTATATCTTCTTTCTAAATCTCAACTTTTCCTGTTATTGATGCATCGTTCTACATCTCTTTCTCTTCTTGTCATTTAATCAAGATCTGCCATAGCTGAATTATTCATATGATTCATTTGAAGTAGATTCACAACATAGTTCATGTTATGTAGGAATTTTGAAAATCTGTTTTTGTCTTAGGACAACCTTGATGAAATGTTTTGATATACTTCAGATGTTGACAACTATTTAAGACATGATTCCTGTAAACAGGTCCTGCTATACAAGGGAAGTTCTAAGAGGTTTACAACTAATATTTCTCTTAACTAATATGTATATGTCTTCAGTGATGAAAAGATTCCTTAATTAGTGAAATTTTAGAAAACAGGAAGAAATCTGAGACTTCTAAGGAATAATTTTTCAAGCTCAATTCACCTGTTCTTTTTGATGTTCTTCTCTATTTTCTAGGTGAAATATTCAAACTTGACCAGGCTGAATACTGCCTGCTCTTGTTAAAGCTTTTCTTCATCATAGTTATCCGCCTTGCTCCTGGAAAGAGTTCTTCACTTGTCCTGAATGTGTGCAGGATTTTTTTTTTTTTTGTGAATAATGGAAAGGATCCTGGCATCATCAGTGTTGTCCTGTCTGGATGTCCAGGCATTTTTATGTTGCCAAACCAATCAGTTTTCCTGCATATGTCAGTGTAATACTAAACGCTTTTTGCTATTTTTACTATGCTTAAATAATCCCACTTATACATTTAGACATGGTCAGACACTCACATTCACATAAAGGTGAACAGAAACTGGTGCCTAATACCTTTCATTTCACCTCTTCCTCTGTTGTGTTTGGTTGCTGTGGTGCTCTTGTGGTTGCTTGGGAAAACTGGCAGATACAAGAGTAATTTTTGTGTTGGCTTGTGGCTTTTCGACCAGGGGCAAAAATTATGCCAATTCAAAGGAAGCTGCAACCGTCTGCAAACACTTGAGGTGTGGGAGTATGTGCTGATATACGCATGAGCTCAACAAGCAGCTGATTCTTGAAAGCGATAAAAACACCGCAAATGTAAACACTGTGTATTGTACATTAGATCGAGCAGTCAGTCTTTTGTCCTGTGTGTGCATATTTGCGCGCACGTGCCCATGTGTGCGTGTTTCAGTGTGGGGGTTAATTGTTTGGACAAGATGAGCATGTGTGGGTGTAGTTTAAAGACACCAGCTGGGTGAAGCTCATTGAGTCAAAATTAGAAACATATGAATGCTTCTATGTTTCTGAGAGCTAATGTGGCTTCTCCTTTATTTTACAGCAAAAATGGATCACTGGTTTGGTGAAAGGATGTGAAAGGATGCAGCACTCGAGGGTGATTCATTAGGAACAGTCATGTGTACTGTTAGAACCAGTCACCTTTGACTCATACTTTGTTTACACTGTCAGACTCAGACTCATCCATTGTTATGCAAAATAGCATTTTAAAATTTGATATGACACGAGGGAGTGTGAAGACTCACTGCCTGCTTGTCTGTATTTAATCATAAGGAGAGCCATAAATTTGTGTTAACCCGAGTATTTTAATCCAGGTGCAGGAAGCTGCTTCCTGGACTGGGCTGTGGCTCTGCCTGGAAGGCTGCTCTCTTCCCCTAAGCGGCAGCCTTGAATGGACCGGCAGACTCATGCATGCTGCTGTGAGTTGGCGGGAGGCAGCTGGCGAGCTGTGTGTTGTTTTTCTTTCCATTTTTTTTTCTGATCTGGACTGGTATAGTTGGGCTTGGATTTGGTCTGTACCAGTCTCTTGTGACCACATCAGTAGTACTTACAGACCTTGCTGAGGAAATGAACAGATATATCTGACTCAGCAGCACTTAGTTCTGGCTATGATCTTCACTGAGCACACATACACACTATTCTTTTTTAATTACATAGTGTACTGTACAGACTTACTCATACGCAGATGTACACACAGTTAATGCAGCCTCAGTGACTAGTACTCTAGCGGTGGCTGGTGTTGATTACTTTCATCTAAGTACAGAAATATACTAAAGAAGGGAACAACCTGTGCTTACTAAATACTTTTGTCCAGTTCACTGGTGGTTAAAAGTGAAATCTTAATTAATCGAGGCAGCAATTAAACTCTTGGATTTACTCAACCTAATTAAATGCTATCTCTGATTCCTCATTTCAAAATAGCACTTTTTTAACATTTCATATGAGCTGCCATGCCTATCATGACTTTTGTTGATTTAATTTTATGTGGACAAAGCAAACATTATGATGGGTCTCCTTGGGCTTTGAGATTATGTTCTGAGTTCCTAAGTCAGATAATAAGAAAATAATCAGGCGAATAAATGACAATAATAATTTGGAACCTGACTTGGTGAGCTCCCCCTGAGATTCAGTTACATCACTTTCATAAATGTAGGCAGCAGGGTGGCTTAGCGGTTAGAACTGTCAGTGGTTAGGAAGAAGGTTCCTGGTTTGATTCCCAGCAGGAGTCTTTCTGTATGGAGTTTTCATGTTCTTCCCGTGCTTGCGTGGGTTTTCTCCGGGTACTCCAGTTTCCTCCCACAGTCCAAAAACATGTACATTAGGTTGATTGAGGATTCTAAATTGCCCATAGGTGTGAGTGTGAGTGTTTGTTGTATATGTGGCCCTGCGATGGACTGGCGACCTGTCCAGGGTGTCCCCCTACCTATTGCCTGCTATGGGCTGGGATTGGCTCCAGCAGACCCCTGTGACCCAGAAATGGATTTAGCGGGTACAGAAGATGGATGGATGGAGTAATGTGAACCCACTTTCTGGCCCTTGCCAGCACATGAGCAGCCGAGTTCTGAAGAAGATGAAGATGTGAAAGGGTTTTGTTGGGAAGTCCAGAAAGGAGGGGATTACAGTAATCAATGCGACTTGTGATAAAAGCATGCATCAGCATCTCCGTGTTGGCCCAAGAGATAAATGGACGGACTCTGGCTATATTTTTCAGAGGATAAAACCTCTTTTAAAACTAAGCTCAGAGTCAATAATGACGCCCAAGTTCTTTACTTGATCAGATGTCTTTAAAGACAGTGCATGCAATTTTGACAAATGTTCCTCTCTTGTGGCCTTGGGACCTGTAACTAAAACTTTGGTTTTGTCCTGATTGAGTTGCAGGAAGATGGTTTTCTGCCGTCCATGATTTAATATCTAAAATACAATTAAAAAGATCATCAATGGCCTGTGTGTCTTCAGGTGACATGGCGATGTACAGCTGTGTGTCATCAGCATAGCTGTGAAAATGTATGCCATGTCTCTTAATGACATCCTCAAGTGGAAGCATATATAATAGGGTTAGGGTTAGGGTGCAGAGGACTTTCACTGGCTTTCAGCTGTATTGACTACACTCTACCAAAGACTACATGCAGGCTATGAAAATATTGAAAAGAAAAGAAGAAAAAAGTCAATTATGTTAATGTTTGCAGAGAGCCAGGATGTTGCTCAAATCTGTTGTTTATTGGTGTAATTTCTTTTTTAAAATGAGCTCAACAAGGTCATCAGTTTTGAAACTTAGGGAGCAGGACAAATGTTTGATCAACATGATTAGCCAAGAAACCTGTCAGTTGATGTTAGAGAAAAGCTCAAGTTCATAAAAAAAACAACAGAATTTTAATGGGAAAGCAGTGCTGACAAACCTGGGCCAAAATGTCACAAAATGACAAAAACAGACTGCTCTAATTGAAATCCATTGAACTATGAAGTAGAAGAAAAGCTGTGCGTTTAATCACTTTGCTTTTGGACCGTGAGTGTATATGACATGCTGTTTGAATCTATCGTGTTCTTATTTTTTTAATGAACACTGCTTCACCTGGTGAAGTGGAGTATTCACCTCTGGTGTACTGCAAAACGTTGCACACACTGCAGCACCATCCTCACAGCTCTGTTTGCCTCTTTTTCTGGTGTTTGATGTTGCTCATTCTCCAGAAAGGCCACAGTTCTCCTTGCCAGTGAATTTAATTCTCAGGCGCCATGATGGAGTCATATGTCCTACTCAGCACTACATCTCAGTCATGCAGGTGTGGGATCTGCTGACCCAGCTGTGAGCCCTGTCCCCGCAGAACTGCAGGCAATGACCTAATGGACATTGGACTCCCCCAACCCTCATCCCAGTGCCACCACCTCCATCTTTTTATCTCTCATGTTTCTCCTTGTTTTTCTGTCCCTTTTCACGTTCAGAACTTTGTCCGTTTGAATGTGACAAAAATAGTCATGGTGATGTCATCACCATCAGTCAACAGGTGGGTGCTGAAGCATCCAGCTGAGCTGGCATTCTTCGTTCATGAAGTTCCATGTGACCACGGCTGAAGCCATCACATCTGTGTTTTTACTGAGCAGCAGCCTGGCCAGTGCCAGCACATTTTCATTTTGGTTTTAATGTCTTAAAGAGACATTACCGTTTTAGTAATCCTATTCATTGTGTATTGTTTTAGTGTATAACTTATAGACCAGAGACTGGTGATGTAACTTTACATACACATTGTTTTAGTCATGTCATTTTTCTCTCAGGATATAGTATATATGTGTGTCTACACAGATATACATAAATACATACATACATACACACACACACACATACACACACACACACGTACACACACGTACACACACACATATATATATTTATATATATATATATATGAAGTTATTATAGTTGTCTACTGGACTTTGGACTTGGAAAGACCCTGCAAGAGAGAATAACTGCATAACTAAAACAACATGTCTGTAAATACTGTGCATGTGTCTTGACAGAGGTCTTTCATTTATCATTGAATGTGGGCAAAAACATGTTACACCACTCAAAATTTCCCCTCCACTGTGGATTTTCCATAAACAACCTTTATTTTTCACTACCCAGGCAAACATCTATGACCGTAGAGAGAACAGTCCACATGAAAGCGAAGTTATGTGAAAGACATGCTGGCAATAATTCAAACTTTTTATGTAATTATATATTTTGATATGATTACATTTGTGCAATGGATTTTAGAATATAGAAATCAAAGTGAGTGAGAGTTTTTTTTTTGAAACAGCAGAGATTAGGTGTGTAGCACAGAAGAACATATGTTTCTTATGATTGATTTTACATGCATATTATGTCATTCAAATGTACAAAAGTCACGGCAATGACCGTCAGATGACTCAGTCTCCCTAAAAAACACTTCAGAGGAAAGATGATTTAACCAAAACATCTGGTTTAGTTCTGAACCCATGTACAGTTACCACCTGATTTCAGGAGAAATGTGTCCCATCATTTGTAAATGTTTTTCCTCAATATTTTCTCATCTCAGTAATAATATTTTCTGTAGTGTGAATCTTGTCTGGTATACTTATGACATGTAGCTATTAAAACAAAGCTGAGGCTGACAGCAAGTGCAGGGTCATGCTTTTCATATTGGCAGTAACAGGAGTAAGTGTGAGAAATTGGATCCTCTCTAGGGGTTCCAGTTTATGTGTTCAGTTTGCACTCATTTAGTGTCTGAGTAAGAGCTTGTTTCTGAGTAAGAGCTTGTTTTTTTTTTTTTTTTTTTTTTTTGTCAGACTCACATACAACTTGGTAATATGTTCTTCTTTTTGGTTTTTAAGCCCCCTCCCAGATGTGTTTCTCATTAAGCTAATGATCTAAGCAGATGGTTGTGTGTGTGTTTGTGCGTGTGTGTGTGTGTGTGTGTGCGAAAAGTGCATTAGGGGCATTCATTGTGCACTCATACAGTCATTGAATCACACACTCTGTAGTTTAGCCATTTCACTGTCAGAGATCACAGGCTTCATGCTCATTGCTTTGTGGTTTTTTTTATTGGCCTTCTGGTGCGTACCCATTACATACACAAATACACATCCAGTGTGCACTGTGTATGTTTACAACTATGCTCTGTAGACTTCACCTCACAGTTGCCCATTCTTACTGAGCAGAAACCTGAATATTTGTGATAGCATTCACTTGGGAGCTGTGGTTTAACTTGCCATCAATACACTTGAGACCCTTTAGTGTGTCACAAGACCTTAATGAAATATTGTGGAATAAGACAGCCAGTCAACATCTGTGATAGCTAGAGATCTGCTTCAAACTGGGGTCTGCTGCTGGTTCTAAAGGCACTTTTAAACATTGTATATTCACAAACAGCAAATGTTTCATGATGTTCCTCAGCAAAGCCGCATGGGAGTGCTTGGATAATTTAGAGTAGACCTGATGTATTACTCCCATTTTCATTCAGTCATTTTAGCTTTAACATTGACAATATTGCAATCTACTTGCCTCCTTAAGTTTGTGTTGTAAAATTTAGGTTGTTCTGATTTATTGTCTATATCCCATTTTTTAGACTAGTCGCCTACATGATCTTTTAAAAATGACTGATATCTGCATTCTACTTGTTAAAACCTGAGGAAACAACATGCAAACTAAATGGATTTGGCTATTTCTGGTGCTGAGCAGCTGGGTTTATCCCCTAAAATGTCTCCCATCTGGCCATAAAAAGGGAATTAAATTTGGTGATTACCACTGTTATCGCTGTAGTCCTTTACGTTGTACTTTGACTATGTGGTATTCTGGCTGTGTTCACAGACAGCAATGTCTGGAAGTATTTCTGGGCCCATGTAATGATTCTCAGAGGAGAATCTTGCCTGTTTTTAATCCTGTGCCACCCGAGGGCCTGAAGATCCCAAACATCCATTTTGACCTTTGACCTTGTTCCATGAACACAGAGATTCCTTTTGATGATATTTTACAATGTAGATGATGGAATCTTCAAAGTCTTCACAATTTCAAGTTGAGAAAACTTTTTCTGACTGGTGAACAAATACTCATCTTTACATCCGAGAGGATCTTCCCCTCTGAAATGATCCTTTTATGTCCAGTCATGCTATTCACCTGTTGTTAATTCACCTAATTGTCACATCATCCTCCAGTTATTTTATTTATTTGTTCCAGTTGCTTTTCCACCTTTTTGTTCCCCCTGTTCCAATGTTTTTGAGATATGTTGCTGCCATTCAATTCAAAATGAGCTGATTTTTCCATTACAATGGTAAAATTCAGTATCAACATCTGATATCGTGTTCTACTGGGAATAAAATACGAATGGATGAGAATAGCAAATCATTTTATTCTTCTTTATTTACATTTTACACAATGTCCTAACTCTTTTGGAATTAGGGTTTAATTTCTATACCTGTTGTTTAATTCCATCTTTCTTTCTTTGCCCCAAAACCTTAGGAGACACAACATTCTCTGACAATTGCTGTTACTTTAAATCTGAATAAAGCACAAATAAATATGCACTCTGAGTTTGGTAAATTGCAAAGAAATGTGTTATTGGCCGCCCAGTCAAACAGAAATGATTAAAACTATCACTAAGTATATGAAATTAGATTTCAAAATCATAAGAAATGTATCAGTTTTCTCTTTTTGGGGTTTAAATTAAATTTAAATTATCTTGAAACCCACCCAGCTGTGGACTTAATTACAACAATGCTGTTGGCACGGTGAACATGCTAGCCAGAGAAGCTGAGCATCAGTTCATTTATGATTAACTGTGTCACCAATGTACTCATCAGTCTCAGTTGTCTTCAGTTAAAGTTTGTAAAGCTACCAGATGACAAATTAGGCAGGCAATGCCAATGGTCCTAGCCTCTGTATCACCATAACCTTTCACAAAATAAATCCATCAAGGGTCCGCTTATTCCTGGCTTCAGTGTGTAGGTGCGTAGCCCTCTAACATCCTCCTCCAGGTACTGGCTTTTCACAAAATTACATAATGATTTAAAATCACATAATGATTTAAAATGTTTTACTTATGCATGGTGTATGTCACCAAGGTAACCACATGTATACAGTGTCCTTAAACAGCGACAGCATGATGTTTTTAACTTGGCTGATTAATACATGGAGCATAGATTTGTCTGAGCTAATGTGTCACCTCTCCAGCATCTGTAGTTCCACATTTCAATTTTGCTCTTCACAATATCAGTTTTGTTTTTCTCATTATTCATCTACAGTTTAAGTTGCCAATCAGGAAGGATTCATTTTTTTATGATAAAAGCACAACAATTAGCTAGCTTGTAATCAGATACACAGCTAGAAGGCATAGTTGGTTTGTCCGAACTTAAATAACTGCTGCAGGTTTGTTTGTGACTGGTGACAGGGTGAACTTCTGTTCACATTATAAACCTGGTACTTTGTGTCATATTGTCCCGATGTCAGACCAGCCCTAAAACCCCCTGGCTCAGGGCTGAATGAAAGACCTATCCATCCATCCATCCATTTTCTGAACCCGCTGCATCCATTTCTGGGTCACGGGGGTCCGCTGGAGCCTTGAAAGACTTATTAACAGTCAAACTCCAGATTTCAGTAAAACAAAATAGATACCAGTCCATTTTAGACAGTTATGAAACTACTTTACGGAAACAACTGAATTTACTCTACTCTGACTCTATGTTTGATCTATTTATTTATTTTTTAGATAAACTGCAGGATTAATTATAATTCGTATTTTTTTGCCCTAAAAAAGCATTTATAAAAGTTGTAAAGCTAAGAATTTTTTTAGGGGGAGTGATTTAATAATAGTCATTACAGGGAGGCATTACACTGTCACACTGATCACTAAAGCTACCAACATATACGTTAAACAATTACATTCACTTATATTCTCTATTATTGGTCTTTGCTCGTCATCATTTCAGTGAGCATTGGTGCCTCCATATCTGCTTCTTTTACCATCTCCTTCTCACAATATCTCTTTTCCATCACCTGGCACTGTGCATTTTATGTTTAGATGCAACACAGGCACAGCTCACATTAAACACATACAGCATAAGCGCATACACACAGCTCAGCGACACAATAACCTCAGGCCGCTGGATATTAGAAAATCACCCAAACCTGTCGACCTCTCAGTCATGGAGGAAAACGGGAAGATTTCCCTGCTATATTAAAGGAGAGGTAGTCGCCTCTGTCCCTGCTTACCTTCATCTCTCCGCCGTTTATTCTAATCACACAGCGCCTGTCTCCTTTTCTGCCTTTATTTTGCTCTATTTTTCCATCTCTTTGTTTTGTTTTTCGCCTTAAAGTGACTGGGTCTCTTCTGCCCCAGGGGAACAGAGTTATGAGCCTGATGTCCTTTCATAGTCAATTGTATAATGTGGCTTGTGTGTGTATGTGTGAAACAGTGAGAACTGAGCAAGGGGTGGAATGCTCAAGAGAAAACAAGTGCGTGTGTGCGCGCATCACCAACAGGAGCTCACTAGAAGCTTATATACCAGTGTGGGTTTGTGTTGTTTGCAGATCATGTCCTTCACTGTGGTATTTTGGTTTGGTCCTTCCAGGATGCTGCTATCATGCTGACCTCCTCTCTGCCTGTCACACACTACTGGAAGTGCTGTAATCGTACAGAATGTGCAGCACAGTTCTTTCCTACCAGCTTGTCATCTCCTCATGAGCTCTTTAACACTATGTCCATTACCAATAGCAAACATCATACCAGAGTGGTCAACTCACTCTGAAATGGTTGCTCAGCATTATTACTGGGTTCTAATAGATTTTAGTTATTTGTGTGATTGTCAAGTGTTTCTCAGTGAGTGTTGTGAACTTCTTTAGATAAGAGTGTTAGTGATGCCTAGAGGCTAAACGTTCTCAGCTCTTTCCCCAAACAAACCCTCCCAGTGTCCCTGTTTGGTCAGGACAGTGCAAGGGAGGCTGAGTCCAGATCTTTCAGGCCCCCTCTCATGGGCTGGGAAATGTAAGCTGCCCCCTTCACCTGCTCCCGAACGGGAAAGCGCATGATGAGTAGGTTTTGTTTTGGCTATATGTGCTATATTCAGACAAACTAATCTTGCTTACTTTCAGAAAGTTTTAAGGACACAAATTAACACTACCAGGATGAGTGGACTGAGAGTTATAATAGGAAATGGTCAGTCATCGTTTTGACATGTGTTTACATTGTGGCCAACTTCATTTTAGTCACAGCTTTCTTAAGAAAATGGTACTTTCCCATGTAGCCATTTCTGGCATCAGGTGATATATCACAGGGCAGTTTATATGTGGTAGGTCCTAAAACGTCTCATTTTTTAAATGACAAAAGTCACTGGAAGCCTTAACAATGCCAACATTTTTGTTTTGTTTTGTTCTTTTTTTTTGAGTCAACATCATTGTTGGAATTTTTCTTCCTTTTGTGTTTTGGTATGCAATTTTTTGTGGTTTAGGAAGTTTGTTAGTGTGTGATGTGATTGTTTCAAGTTGGATAAATTTCATGAACAGAAATTAATCATGTCATTCTCACTCTTTTTTTTTTGGTGAAAACTCTTGCTTTTAAATATTTGATTTATGCTGACGAAGCATTTGTGCCCCAATGCTGGACTCCTCATGTGCACCTCCTTCAGTGGCACATATGCTGAGCCCTCAGGGCAGTCTGCTGGGAGGGGGGTGCATGCATATGGCCGGTTGAAGCTGGTGGGTAGCAGGGAGCCAGACTAAGAGGAGGATTGACCCATGTCACAATACAAACCACTGCCAATGGATGGTGAATGAGAGGCCCATGTGGGCGAAGTCTGCATGCCTCAGAAAGACTGCTGCTGTGAGGCACTTGCGGAGGCTCCTTCAGTGTGACCCAAAGACATAATTATATGTTTTTTATATTATTAGAATCAGTTATGACAAAGTGCATGTCAACTGCAATGTTTGAACTCACAACTGCTGCAACTTTGAGTCTACCAACAACCATGCCCTTCCTTATATGTCACAGTTCAATACAATCATGCATATGACATATTGCAAGTGCATGTTTGACAGACTGTTTTTGTCTTCTTATTGCGCAACTTAAAATATTGCCACACAGGTTAGGTTATCAGCCATTTTTTCATCCTTTAAACAGCCAAAGTAAACTGAAGCATCACTGTGGAGGATGTTCATAACTGCTGCTGAGTGAAGGAACTGATTTATTATTTATTCACTTGTATTATATGAGCATTAATATAGAATATTATTATTTCTACATTTTCATTGTGCAATAAAATTCTGAAAAACTGACAAATCTATTTTATAGTTAGGCTGTTGTTGAAACAGTTGAAAAAAAATCTGGGTGCCAAAACTGAAAAAATAGATTTCAGTCGAAATATGTCAAGATTTCTGAATATTTGACTCCAGCCTGAATGAATTTACAGTGTTATCCTGATGGGACTTCAATAGCAAACGTAAATATGTTTTCATTTGCAGATGTATCAACCTGTGATCACACCTGCTAAATTACCCCAGCCTTTAAAGGACTTTTATGAGCAAACAAAAAGTTCAAACACTTTTGATCCAGAAGTGTCTTGGTGGTGCCTTGTGTGATTATTAACTGCTGACTCTTTCTTTATGGCATTTTTTCTTGTTCTTTCTTTTTACTTATTTTTTCAGTTGAACATTCTTTGATAGCTAGACCAAAGACTAAAATCACCAAATTCCAAAGCCATCTGATTTAACTCACAGCACTTCTTTTTCACATCCCGAAGCTATTAGCCACAAACAAGGCACAAAGGCCTGACCGTGGCTGACTGCTGCTCTCCTTCACTGGGCAGGGCAGTTTTGGAAAGTCCCTGGCTGAGGATGGGGCTGGCAGGCTGGGTGGGGGGGCTGTAGTCCTGGAATTGTGTATGTTTTCCTGGATCAGGAAGGAGGATGTGGTGGAGAGAAGACACCCCTCAGCTCACCATTTAAAAAAACTCCCATCACCCTCTACCACCCACATCCACACACTACCTCACCCCACAATCAGTCATAGGAGGTAAAGAAAGAGAGAAAATTACCCTTCCAGTAAAAACTGCTCAGTAAGGACAACAGATGAGGGGTAACTGGATGGAAATTAAGGGGAAAAGATGTGTGTGTGGGGGCTATAAGGCTAAGTAAAATTATACGAAAAGTAGTGTAGATACCCACTGGTTAGTTTCCTTGCTTACTTTAAATCATAAGTAAATATAGAATAGAATTTGGTTCACTGTTGTGCAGCATGGCTGAAAGCAGTTGCGTGTGACATACTGTGTGTGTGTTACTTTTACGATTGTATGTAAAAATGTGTGTTTTACCTTCAAAGTTATGTGTTATGTTGGCAAAGAATAGACTCAAACACTTGTCCATCTGGACTGCCCTGCCTCTTAACCTGATGTCTGGCTGCCATTTATCATATGGGCCTAAAAACCTACACACATCACCATGCAAACAGTCAACCAGAAACTACAGCTGCCATATAACCACATCACACACACACTCATCAGTGTGGTCCACATTAGCCACTCTCTGTACACAGCTTGGAGAATATTATTAGCCAAATAGATATTTATGTAACTATATGAAGAGTTGGAAGAGTGCGATAATCTTTTATTTTTTTTCTTTCTTTTCCAGACATACCGTAATTGTGAATGACCCGCATTGTTTGTGCATGCCCATATTGGTCTTGCTTTGTTTGTTTCTATTCATATTTTCATTTTTTTCCACTCTGAGTGCATGTGTGCTCCACCAGTCATGCTCAGTGTGCTCACATTGTCCATGTTGAGCTGGAAAGCTCAGGCGTATTGCTCACTCGGGTTTCACCTTGGCAGCGGTGCTCTCACCCTGGCAGCAGATTCCACACACTTTTCACGCCAACTCTCTACTGTTTTCCACACCACCTGTAACATATGCTCATGTCTTATGAGGGTTATGGCAGTTTCCAAGACTTCATAACCCAAAAAGTATCATATAGTCTTCTGAAGCTGAAAATATTCTGATTGCTTGGAGTGTTACTGTAAAAGAGAAAATCCACATTTTATTGCTTGTGTAGTACTGAAGTTTTTTTTTTTCCTACCTTATTAACTGTTTTTCTGCATCCAGTTGTGTTCCACTTAACTCAACTCTGTTGTCATTTTCATATAATACAGACTCAGTAATAAATAAATAAACAAAAACTACCATAAGAACTTAACAGATTGCATTAAATCTTCACTCTGACTCAATCCTGCTCCTAGCATGTATGAGGCAACAATGGAAAGTGACAATTCCTTTTTAACAGGAAGAAACCTCCAGCACTCATGAAAGGTATTTGTGCCAGCCTTGACTGGTTGGCAAACATAAAATGCCGTTTTTGGCTTCTACTTCTGCCATCTTATTGAAAGTTTGGTTGAACTGCATGGTTTACAAACACACAGGCACACATTTTCTCTCTCTAAAATATATAACAATTATCCACAGTATGAACTCATTTGTACAGATAAATGAAGGAAGTCAGATCAAGGGGGGGACAGATGGAAGCCCAGTAGTTAAGGCCACTCTGCTTCCTCTAGAGCCTCCTAATGTGGGCGCGACCTTGGCCTGCTCTCTGCCAATATCTTACCTGTTTCGTGATGCACAGAGGGGCACCCTGGCATCCAACAGGCCAGCAGCTGTTTTTGGGAGCCGTCCCGTTCTTAACCCAGCCCCTTGTCACCTCACTCCTGAGGGAAGAGCACAAAAGATCAGACTCCTATGTTGTACTGCTCCTCGCTGTCTTATGCACTTTCCTCCAGGATAGATTAGACTATGATGCAGCGAAGGACATGCTCCTGCTGTGCAGAAGAAAGACAATTGCCTTCAAAGTAAAGGGCATGGAGGACAAAGTGCATGAATGCGTTACTTATGCCTGTGCATGCCAACACTGCAGCTGTAAATGCATACACTGTGAGCTTCAAACTGAAGAAATAACTGCCTTGTCAGTACCATAGCTTTACTCAGTGATCCTTCTCCGACCTCCCATCGTGAACCTCTCACTGTGCAGCACTTAGAATAAATAACTGAAACTCTGGTCGTCACCCAAACTGCGGCCTCTCTTGTTCAGTTGTGTCAGGGCCAGGGCATAAAGTGTGGGGTTGTAAGTGTTTGTCTGTGTGGTAGCTGGTGGCTGCTTGCATATGTGGGTGTGTGAAAACAATAGAAGTTATTGTTTCTTCAAGTAAAGGCGCATGCCTGTATATGTTTGACTAGATTTGTGAGTGGGAACCAAAGAGGTTATTTGACACTTGCGCTATAGTGTGTGTTTTATTACTGTGGGGATGTTGGTGGAAAATCCCTGAACCTGCTCATTGCTCACAGTATTTCAGTGTTGGTGTTATCTGTGGGCAGTGATAGTGAGACACCAAATTATACGCATGTACTTAATTATAATAACAGCAACACTTGTATTCATCAAAGTAAATTGAAGATTTGCTGTTTACCTTTATATGTGAGTTTTCCCTAGCGTTCCAACTTTCCTATTTGATGTTGAATCACATAAAAATGAACACACTCCTTTTTGTCCTGGCACTTAAAGTTATTGGTATCTAGTCCTCAGCCATTTTGTTTGTTTGTTTGTTTGTTTGTTTGTTCTTTCTTTCTTTCTTTCTTTCTTTCTTTCTTTCTTTCTTTCTTTCTTTCTTTCTTTCTTTCTTTCTTTC
>JAOWBL010000022.1:9767103-9789267 GCA_028564865.1 Zenarchopterus dispar
ACACACACACACACACACACACACACACACACACACACACACACACACACACACACACACACACACACACAGGTTCAATTGCAGATCTTAAAATGCATTGTTTCTGGATGTTTTTAGTATACCGGTGAGAAACATAAAGGCATTTTATGAGCCATGGCCCACTTTCAAAGCTTTGTCTGCTATAAACGCAGCTTTGATATGAGAATAGTGACATGCTGCTGGGAGAAGACTCTTTGTGACTCAGTAAAATGTAAAAATAGTTCGGTTGGCTCACTAATGTGAACATGGTGATGGCTTTTCTTCTGCATGCTATTGTGCTTAACTATAGGCAGAAATGTTTCTCTCTCTCTTTGTGTGTGTGTGTGTGTGTCTGTTGGTGAGAAATAGCAGAGAGATTACACCTGGTTCAGTCTCAAAGCAACTGCAGTTTTCTTGCATTTGTATGTATGTTTTGTGTTATTTTTTTAGTCTGGCCTATTGAGTTGTTTATACAGCACTTTTCCCACCAGTTATGATTCGCTCCTTCACCTGTTTGATATTATGCTGTATTACTCACTTCATGTTTGCTGCCATGTGTGCGTGTCTGTCTGTGTTTGTGTCTGTCTGTCTGTATCTCAGTCACGTCTGCCAGTTGGGTTGTTTCTCATGTACACTAACAGTGAGTTGACTTGTCTGATAAGTCTGTGTCCCATGTGAACAGTCAGACTATACAGTGGAAACAAACACTTTGCCTTGAAGCAATAGGTATGTGTGTATGTGTATGTGTCGACGTGTGTGTGTGTGTGTGATCATGTGTGTTTGCGTGGTGTCTGTGTCTTCAAAGCAATCTGGATTTAATGACTGTGGGACAGTGTCCAGCATGTAATTCAGACAGGCAAGCATGTGTTTGAATTATTCTCTGTTTGTGCATCAATGTGTGTGTATATGCTGCTTCTTCTTTTTTTTTTTCTGGGCTCTAGCCAGACGATCTTAAGAGTGTCCCTGTCCAGTGGGGACTGGCTTGATTTTGACTGCCCTTCTTGTGGTTTGCAAATCAAACTCAGGACCTCAAATGCAGACCAAAACTCTGACTGTGACTACCAGCTTCCTGGAATAATTTGCTCCCCTTAAATAACCTCACATGGTTTCAATGACTTCTGCTCTGTCATCAGGCATGTTGGCATGTGGCAGTATCGGGGGAATCTGTCCGCTTCAGGCTGTTAGGATAATATAAAGTAGTTCATTCACTGCTCATTTGTCCTTTTGGCCCCATGTTATTGTACTTGGTAACCACTGGCAGAGAGGAAGGGAACATTGAAGGTAGATAAATACATCCACCACTATCAGTCTCTAGTCTCAACTTAAGCCCACTGATGTATCTTGTCCTTGCACTCAGGCTCATAATAATCAGTTTCTGGCTTCTAAGAACCCTAATGCACATGTTTGTCTTATTTCAAAGTCAGCATCATTGCAAAACTCTTCAACAACTTGTTGGCTTCACTGTAGTGTTTTTTCTCTCCGCTGACTCTCCAGTTTTCTTATTTACGCTTTACAAGCAAGATCATTTTCCCACACTGTAGTATTTATTTCACCTTTGAACTTTTTAGCTGTACAAATGTCAAAAATATAGGGAGTATATTTTGTGTTTAATCTCTTGAGATGAGGATGCTTGACTATAAAGAAAGTTGTAATCACATTCATTTTGATTTGCATTGAGGTCACAATTATTTAACTTTCAATCAAGCACTTGCTAAACTTGGAAAAAAAGAACTGATTTTCTTAAACTTAAAAATATAATTTCACTAAAAAATTTTAAAAAATGTCACTCAGTTGGGAACAAGACACCAAAGAAAGGGTGTTTTTGAGTGCACGATTGAACTTACAAGGACAAGTGCTAGTCTCTATTCCTGGTTGTCTACACCGTCTCTGGTGTTTATACTTTCGTGGTACTGTTTGCATCGGTCTGTAATTACACCACAGACCCCTAGGTGACAGTGTAGCTCACCGTGCCAAGTTTCTTTTTGCTTATACCCTCTATGTCACTTGGACATTGCAAATGAGCAAATAGGGTATATTTTACACCAGTTGGAGCTGTTGAATCTTCACCATCAGTTTTACAGACACTGCAACAAGCTATCATTCTACCCTACTTAAAAATGATAAAGAAGACATAGCCACAGGGAATTTGAAAAAGAAGAACAATTTTACCAGTCACATTTCTTGTGGTTCATACTGGAGGTGCATGTCAGGTGATGCGCATATATTGTAAAAAATAATGGACTAAGCATTAGGTCATGTGGCTCACTGGTTTCTAAAGAAGCATAAATTCGGCTAGAACCAGGGTTAACAACATCTACTGCCTCAAATTAGATCTGGTTAATTAGTATTGTGCGCAAGTCTTAAGCACACCTCATCTTGTTCCTTGAATACCATTGATGTTTATTTTCCAGTCTCTTTAAAGTCCTTTGTACATTACTGGGGGTCTGGGGAACTTCTGTGGGGACTAAATCATCAACGCATTTCACCATTACTTGGAATGGCCCAGAAAGATCATTTTTGCTAACTATCGGGCCCAAAACATAAATGCTGTGAGTTAGGTTCTCTTAGGAAAACCCTGTAAAACTGGTGGGAGGTTGGTGTTGACTTAGTTCTTACTGTATATGCTGTGGGAAGGAGGTGACAATGCTTGGCTGTCTAATGTATGGTTCAAGCACTACTTGTACCTTCTTATTTATCGCTACCATTTCAGCATATCCAAACAGTAAGCAGACAACATAGCAACCCCTTTTTTTTTTTTGGCAATTTGGAAAACAGTACTACCACCAGGTGGTGTGGAGTGGCAGTTTTCTAAATCAGTAAGTTTATGATCTTGGTCACTGTAAATACAGACACAACATCTGAAATAACCAAGGAGGAGGTCAGTTCCAGTCTCCAACATTCTATCCAAAACCCTGCTAATGGAAATGCAGGAAGATACAGAGTACAGGATCTTGGGTCTTTTCAACTTAAACAGAATGGAATCCTAAGTATTATCATTTCAAATATCTGTATAGGACAGTTTGCTTTAAAAAATTATATAGGTCTGTGTTTGATTCTGACGGAGTTGACACTAAATGCTGAGTTTTCCTTGTAGAGTCATTGTGTTCTGAAAATAGTGTGATTTTATTTTGTGTAATTATTGTCTAGAAGTCAAGCAATATGAGTTTTCTTTATGGCTGAAAGTGGACAACAATCAGCCAATGAATTTACCTGCTTCTAAAATTTCATTTTTTCTCCTATTTGTATCTTTATAAAGATGCTGAAAGTAAATATGGATGGTCATTAAAACATTGATAAAACAACAAAGACAAGCACAGTGCACAGTACAGTATCCATGTGATAACAGACTTGAACTTTAACCTCATGCTCCAAATGTCTTTCATTCAGCCAGTGCACACCTCCATGTATACCCTCCTCTGTATCCCAACTTCAGAGTGAAATCGATTCAGCATTAGAGTGATGGTGTACTGTGGCTGTGCTTGGATCATTTTATGGTGTGGACATGGAAATAGAGGATCAATCAGAGCCATGATATCTTATTACAAACGTTAATTCACCAAGACCAGTATGGATCTGTACATTAGCCTAGCTGAGTCTTGATTTAAGGCAAAGTGGAAGTGAGTGTGGTTATGGCTCTGTGTGTTTGACGGTCCTTCAGTGTGCTGTGTTTTCTTTTTTCAAATATGTTTTCATGATATTTACATGTCTGGAGGTTTGCCTCACCTTACTCATTTCTTTTAGTGTCTTTTTTGTTTTTTCCTGCCAATATACTCAAACTTTTATTGTGAAGAATTTCCTGAATTAGGGAAAAATAAATCTGAAATCCAAGGGATTCATCACCAGAGGATGATGAAAAATTACAAGAAGTCCTGTTTTTCTTCCTTCAACTCTAGTCAACGTCAGACAGCTTCACTCATGGCATAAAACCCCACTAGAAATGGTCATCATTCACCCACAACTTGTAGCTTCCTGGGACTTCCTGGTGTTGAGTATTTCCAAGGAACACAGCTCACCAGAGAGCGTTTGCCCAGATATTACATTTTATTCATCCAGCCTGTCAGTCATGGTGGCTTGTTTTGGTCTTTAATGTTTCTTGTGAAGACCAGCATATGTGTGCATGTGTATTCAGTTGATATTTTTTGTCTACCTCTCTCTCTGTAGTGTGTGAATGAGTTTGTCCATGTGTTTGTGTGGGTGTTTCATCCCCGGAGAGATGAAAAGCAAAAGACCATATGTTATGCAGCAGTAGGCCACAACAGACAAAATTGCTCCGGAGTTCAGCTCTAAGGATTGCCGAGTGGCTGTGGGCCAGTTGGAAGTTCACTTGGCCCAGTTGTCTGGTTATCTAGCTGCCAAATTGGGCTCATGCCTGAAAAAGAAAAAGAATAAAAAAAGAAAAAGTTTTGTCTTAAACCTCCTCACTCTTCTTAAGGCTGGATCTTTGGCTTTCTTCTGTGCTCTGCTCTGTTAATGGTTCCTCCAGGCCTGTGTTATACTTCAACCAATCCAGAATTTTCTTGAAGAGTGGAACAATGACTCTAGACAGACACACATTGAAGCACCAATGGGTTGTCCATAAAATGGTGTGAATAGTATTTTTTCCACATACATGTTAAAAGACCTGTATGTTTTTGGAGCATGGGTTAGCACATTAACACAGTTGTTTATCGTCCATGATAGTAGCTATAAATAAGTAATCATTTAAGTATACTTTGACAAATAGACAAAGCATATATTTTCTTTATATTTCTTTACGATGAGCAGGCCATACACTATATCACGTTCAAAGCAATTACAGCACAGTTAGTTCTTGCTGTTGCTTTTTGTCCTATGTACTTACTTGCTGATCTCTTAAGGCTCAGTACCAAATGGCTTGTGGTCTGGTACTGGCCCAGTGATTGGTGTCTTGCTCTCAAACTGTCACACAAAAACAGTAACACAAAAATAAACACAGGTGACTATACAGCTGTGGATTTTTACCTTTGCAACTTTTGTGCAGGTTTATTTATATCAGCTAAAAAGCCATTGGAAAAGGGTGTATAGGTGGGGTGTATACATGCACCATTTCCAGATGAATAAGGTAACACTTGACATTGTCAAAAAAAATAAAAAAATAAAAAATACACGTGTTTCCATAAAAATGAATCGGTACTCATGTATTTATGGCAAAATAGGCAAGTGTTAGGAACAGGGGACCATAAACTCTCGTGCTTTTACAACTGTTGACAGTAGTTTGATTGACATTGGCAGTCAGCTTGTACACACTTACGATAAGACAGCCTGCATGTCTGTTTTGTTACCACAATATAGGCTGAAGCTTCAACACGAGATGTCAAGCTTGGTGGTTGCAGCTCAAAAAATAATATTAGTTTATGTGTGCAGATAAAGTCTAGTAACAAACAGATCAGAGGTGAGTTTATATACAAACAGCTGAAGTCAATGAATTCACATGGAGCAGTGAGAGTGAGTCTGTACCATTACCATGCTGATGGTGCGACAAGTAGGCAGGGTGTCTACAGCATTTACACTGTATAGCGGGCAGTGTATACCAATTCTCTGCTCAGATCCAGTCATGAGAAGGACCTTTTCACATCGACCTTGATTACATGGTTGGTACAAGGTATTTTGTAACAATGCCAACAAACAGAGTAGTCTTCATTTAAAGGGTAGGAAATGTTGTAAAAAGCAGTAATAGTCACAGAGATTTTGAAAAACACAAATAAAAAGAACAACCCCCTTTCTTTAGTCTAGCCTCCAGAGCCAGTCCTACAAAGCACACAAATGCACACTGCTTGTTCACTAAAGAAAAAGAAGATGGATTTCCATTACACTTTTTTGTAAAACAAAAACGAAACTGAATTTGCAGCAAGGGTACCGCTGCAGGGAGCCAGTGTTTCCACTGTTGTTTTTCTTTTTGAGTCTAATGCTTCTAGTTTCCTCTCCGTAACTCTCTGTATCTTGTCCTGCAAGACTGCACTTCAAAACAATGAAACAATGAAAAAGAAGATCTTGACATTGAAGAAAATGGACAAAAATATCTTTAGTTTTTGACAAATTATTGCAACTGTCTGGATAAAAGCTGTGGTTGATCGTTTAAATGATTATCAAAAGGCAAAAGGCCTTATTAATACAGTAATAATGATTAAGTAGTGTTATAGCAATACTACATTGTATTAACAAGTCCAAATGCAGGTGATGTTCAGATTTTGATGAGTTTAGATCGACTGACTCACATCTAGTGCTACAGGGAGATGTGCAAATGCAGAACACGCAACCATTACACTTTTGTGATAAACTGGATTATCAACATGTCTGAAAAACCACCTTGTGAAAGCATAAAAAGATTTTTACGATATCTGGCAGGTTTATTTTTTAATTCAAGGCATTTCCATTACACGTTTTTTGTTGCTATATTTAGGTTTTGCGGAAGTCCAGGGGTAATGGAAACGTGACTAAAGACTTTGACAGACAAACTAATGGCCTCATGACTTTAAATGGGTTACACAATGTTTGGATCCTTTTTTTATGCTTCAATAGATGATTAATATTTCATTTTTTTTACAAGAGTATTTAATTATTTGCTTTTGCCTTGTAAAGAAAATTCCAGGTCATGTAGCAAAGAAATTTAAAAAAAGCTATCCTGTCCATCCTTTAACAAAAAGTGAATCAATCCGCTGAATCCATTACATACCAGGTTTGCATTAAAGAGCGGTTAATTTCCAATCTGCATGTTTTCTTTCTGGCAAGTTTATCCCAAAAATGACAAATTAAACCTTCATTGTTCTGAGTTATTGCATTCCTCTGACTGGAATTGCAGTTTGCAGTTGAAATTCTTATAGTCATAATAACATAGTCAGATGATGTGATTGAAGTCAGACTTATCCCTGAGTTTTGTACCCATAGTAACAAAGGAGCCCGACAGTTACAGAATTAGGGAAAAAAGTGTACAGAATGTGCACAATGTAAAAAGCCTTAATTCTTTTCTGATCACTGTACCCCATTTTTCCAATGTGCTGGCACCAGCTAAAACAACAGTTCATCTGTTGGTTTTGGTTTGTGCTGTAATTAGTCAATTGGAAAACCCAACGCTGACGAAGTTAAAATGGGCACTATCACCACCTATCATTTCTGGATCTCACTTGCATTGGTAATTCTCTTTTGTTTGTGTGCATAAAAGAGTCCAGTTAATGGTTCAGTCAAACTATAGCTCCAGCTATACTAAACTGTGTGTGTAAGTGTTAATGAGAACATATGCAGAAGACAGGAGGCAGCAGTGACAGGCAGATGAATTATTCCATGAAAAAGAAGAACATACATGAACAAAAATCTTGGCTCGAGCAAGATAATCATCAACTCTGAAAATCTAGACACAACAAACAGTTAAAAGAGACACTGGACAATGTTTACTGAAATGGCATTTTTAGATTAGAGCCTATTATTATCTCTGAATGATGAACGTGTTTGACACATGCTGGTCAGTGTAAATGCCACGCATGTCATTGGCTCTCTGGTTCCTGAAGCCGAGTTAAGGGGAGGGAAGACTACTTGGGAAGTGTTATCGAGTGGTACTACATAACATGATGATCTTCTGTCTGTTTGGTCCGCCTCACTGGTTTCACCAACATCAGAAGAGCTGGCTGATGCAAGAGATAGAGCGGGTGCCAGATTTGTGTTGAATTCATGCTGAGTAGTGACTTCCAAATCACATTACACAAATATTATATGACTAGCGGTCTCCCTCTGCCACTCCTGCTGTTGTGTTCATTGACCACAAATAACTTCTTTCTGAGGCTCTTTAGTTTGCTAATGACCCAAGTTTTGTTTTTTGCAAAGCTGCGATATCTCATTTTTGTAGCCAGTTGCAGATTACAGTTCTGTAATACGCCAATTTACAACTTCCATGGCTCTGAGGATAAGGAGCTCATGGACATCCTCATTTTATCATCTACATATCCCACCTTTGACCCACCACCCCTTCTCCCTTCTTTTTACATTAGGCCTGACCCACAATTAAGTGTACCCTCGGAGGCGAGTTGTTGGGGAGGCCAGCTCGATACGCCACCCTGTGTCAGTTAATGTAAAAAGGACAGGCAACACACAAGATTCGAGGGTTAAATGTGGAGTATTTACCAATATAAAAGGGAGTATAGACATAATGAGGAGCTAAAAAGGAACAAATGACAATAGGCCCTAGTTAGACGTAACATTTATACAAACAACACTGAAACAGACAAAGTAAAATAAAAAAAAATCAAAAAGGCAGAACTGACACTACAAAAAGATCACAAAACAAAACCAGGACTCACACAAACCGAAAACAAAAACACAATAGACAACCCATTTGAATATCCAGTTTCTGTTTTGGCAGAGCAGATGAATTTGGAGAAACTCCTTCATGTGACAACTGACACCTTTGTTTTTGTTTTGCACTTTCTTCATGTAATTTAATGATCATAAGAAGCCAGACCTGTCGGTCTAAATTATTCTACTAAACACTACTAAATTTCATTCTATTGTTCCAAATTTTCTTCATTATATTTTTTAAAATAAAATTTAGGAGCCACATAATTGTCACTAAAAGTCATCCAAGACAGAAGATGCCATGTGAATTAATGAACTGCATTAAATTGTGAAGCAGAAAGGTGTTTTGTTTACATTTGTCGGAATGACCAACAACAGGACTTTTAACGGGATCTAATCTGAGAACAGGACAGAGTAGAAGTAAAAGCTGATTTTTATTTTATGATACAGAATTGAACTTCTTATCTTGATGATACAGTGGTAATATTTGGCCTGCCGCCTGATAAATAAATACCATTTTGCAAGAACAATGGACTCTACTGTTGCACCAAAGCCCCTCTGCCTTCATGGCAGCATGCAGCAGCAGACCAAAGCTATGCACAGGCGTATCATGAAATCATTTGGATGTCAAGCTCTCAATTTGAAATGTTTATCTGAGCTATTATTCTTAAACATATCAGTTGAAGCCATTTTTTTAACAGATAGTAGTGCAGTCAATGTTAGGATACACAACCACTTATTCTAAAACTTTCCATTTGGAGACACGCTCAGATTACAATCCCGTTTCTACACAAACAATGAAAACATGGACATATCATTTAGTTTTAACAGATTCTTTTACATTAAGTGTACTTCCATGCACCAAAACCTGATTGAACCAATTTAATACTGATTCCAGTCCAATAAAAAACACATAATCAAAACCAGTGCAGCGGCATTTGCACTCTTAAAGTGAGATTTATGAAACAAAGGATCCAAAGAGCCAGTCATGCACAGAAGAGACAGCAGCAAATATCAAGCACGGGAACATTTTCTCACTAATTTGCCTGAGGCTTAGGAAAACATGCTCAAATCCAGAGATAAATATGGTGAAACAAATTCAGCGCCACAGTGGTATTAGCGGGTCTCGGTAACCATTCTGTGGTAAAAGACTAATCTCTTAAAATATGGTTGAAATAGAGGCTTGACTTCAGAAATAATGTGTATGATCTCATGCCTGCAACACTTAGTAGACTGTTATTGTCAATTCAAACTATATATTTTAATGTTTATCTGTATTTTTGAGTGTTAGTCTAGAGATCAAAAGCTGTTTCATTTCTTACAATCCACATTTAGGGAAGTGGATGTGCTGACTCTTGAAAATGTTGGTAAATTCTTCCTGTTTATAACCTCGATGCTGTGGACTGCTGCCATAAATGCCACCACAATATATACTCATATCATAACCCAAAATCAAAAGTAACAACAGACATACATACTGTACTATTATTTATTGGTCCTCCCATCAAGTAATACTCAAATACACTGTCACTGGTTTTATATGAATGTCTTTGTTTCTATGCTCTGTGGCCATAATGCAGGAATATGGCACAAGTTTTCAAAATCGCTGGTACACTACTCAGCCACACAGATATAACTGTATTCTCTTGTGTAATAAGAGAGGGCAATCAATACTGTCACACTGAAAAATCAGAACACAGAAAGAGACCAAAGTGAACTTGACAGACAGGTGGGGGAGTAACAGGTTTAAAGTTAATTTGTGCTCCTTCTCTCCCCCTTTCTTATATTGTCTCTAGAAGACTCCCTCCCTTTATCCCACACATGCTTTCTTCCTATGTTTTTTTTCTAATATTCTATGTCTACAAACCCCCCACCCACACACCCACCCACACACACACAAACTCCCTTAGAGGTCATTTTAAAGACAAGGTTTGGGCCAATCAAACTGAAGTTGTATAGCCGTAGTTGTGGCTGCCTGATTGAGAGTGACATTGACACGATTACGACAGACAAACTAGATTAAGAACGACATGGCACTCCCAGCCTCCCTTCATCTACCCTGTCTTCCTTTCTTTCCACCCTGTTCTTTCTCCTTCTTTCCTCTTTGCTCTTTTTGAGTTTCATCTTCTGTTTTTCATAGACATTGCCTTCCATTAACACTCTACACCTTCTCTTAACTCTCTCTTGTGTGGTTTTCTCAATAAAAATCTACATATAGCCATCCAATCACAATGACCTGACTTCATAGGACTGCTTCTACACATCATTCACTTCAACAACTACAGGCTTATGTTTCTAATGTGTGAATTTCTGTTTTTTTGGGTCACAACTGACCCTCACCTGGAGTGTATTTTCATTACATGCACCATTTCCAAAATTTGCAGCTAATCAGCAGCCTTTACTGGGAAAAAGTCTTCTTAAATCCTCTCATCTTACTCAGATACAGTATTAAAAAAGCACAGTGTGGCAGTAGATCTTGTGCTAAATCCACAACTCATGCCATCTTTTGTGTGGTATAGCAATATGTTAAGAAAGCATCTTATTCATCCTTGTGGACAGGATTATGAAACTGCCCTGGGTGGAGTGGATGAATTTAAATAAAGTCAATGATTATTACTGAAGCTGAAAGTTTCTGAAAACTAATGATAGAAGGTCAAGCCTTGCTTTCACAATGGAGACTGACCATGTATTGAGCCAAGATGCAGTGTGCTTTCACCACAATTACAGCAGGTTTGCGGAAAAGCTTCACTTTAGAGGTCTCAATTATTATAGTGCCCCCTTTCATCAGATGAGCATGAATACACATTGGAGTGTTGGATGTAACAAGGAAGGGGGAAATAAACCCTGCTTCTTCTCTGAAACCAAGCTGCACAGAGAAATCATGCACTGATGCTTCTTTTTTACGTCCTCTTTCTAAAGTGATGATATCCATCCATCCACCTTCTATACCTGCTGAATCCATCTACAGGGTCTGCTGGAGCCAATCCCAGCCCATTTCAGGTGAAAGGCAGGGGCACACCCTGGACAGGTTGCCAGTCCATCACAGAGCCACATATGTAAACAAACAACCACTCACACTCTTACCTACAGGTAATTTAGAATTCTCAATAAACCTAACATACATGTTTTTGGACTGTGGGAGGAAGCTGGAGTACCCAGAGAAAACCCACATAAGCAAGTTCTCCCCTGAGAGAACAAGCAAGCTCCACACAGAAAGACTCCTGCCGGGCTTGGAGTCGAAACAGGAACCTTTTTGCTGTGAGACAGCAGTGCTAACCACTAAGCCATGCTGCCTTAAAGTGATATTCCGCATTTCTCCTAATTGATGCACCTGGACGCGTAGCAGAGGACACGTCTACTTAAGAGCTAATTATGCAAGTTGTTCAATGTTAGGCTTTAAAACAATAAGGTGTCACAAAAAGCCTAACATACATGAATTATTAAAAAAAACCTACCAAAATTGGTCTCTATTCAGTTGTTAAATACGGTAAATGATCGTGCTTGTTCATGTAGCATATTGCTAATTTATATGTATATGCAACAAAATTCATTCACGTTCAAGAATTAACTTTCTTATCAGCACTTTCTTTCAATATATACATGCCGGCAATAATAATAATTAAAAAAAAAGAGGACGCCTTGTAAATATCAACAAAACTTCATAAATCTACTCCTGCTTATGATACATTATACTGGCCGGTAGTGCATCGTAATCATGCACTCTTGTTGACATCATGTATAATGTAAACAAAGTGGTGTTAAAGTGCCTTTTCACCTCAGCTCTGCACCTCTTGACTGTTAGTCAAGGTAAATTTAAATGTCCAATCCATTAAATACTGCATGAGATTAGGAAAAATCTGAGCAAGGCAAGTGTCTGTTTCTGCAAACTATAACTTTTGATTGTAACTGTGAACAATTTTTATCATAACTGGCATAAAAATAATATAAATATAATATAAAAATAATAAAAAATAATAGCCACGTCCTAGCGTTGTGGGTGGGGGCGTGTCTATTAGAGCAGGAGCGTTAATTAGGAAAAATACAGTATATGGATGTAAAATTACTTAATTGATACTTATTTTTTTAAGCCCCATGCAACTTTGATCACCATCGAATGGGTGTGAAAGATGGATCTGTATGTGGATGTATGTAAATACAACCTGCTGGTGATGTGCTGGTGCATGATGTCTGGACATGACAAAACCAGAAACTGATGCTGAGTCATACTGATGTGCTGAGCAGCACATCAAACTGCCTGACTTGTGCCTGACAGTCAGGCAATATCAAACCATCATAATTCATGTTACTGTATTTCCACACTTGCTGTATATTCCATTTTGTATTATACATTTACAAATTCTGACACACAATAAAAATAAACATAAAAATAATTGGTTTAATCATTTTTCCTGTAGAATACTTGTTGAGTTATCTTGCTTTAAGCAAACCTATCTTTATGTTCCTATTAGAATGTCACATCTTCATCTTGATGTTAGTAATATGTAAGTAATGTACTGTATAAATGTTGCGCATATTTATATGGTTTTAGACCATCCTATGCTGTATTTCTGCCACTGTCTCTGCCAGTTGTGGATGAGGGTGTGTGTGTGTTTGGGTATTAAATTCTGCTATGAGAAACTAAAGACAATTGCCTTGGTCTGATCTAATAAGTGCTCATCTAATTCCTGAGCTTTCTCTTCACCTCTTCCTCTAAACTTTGTTAGTATTGGTGTCCAGATTAGCTTAATGAAGTCCCAGGGAAGTCACTTTTCCTTTAGATGTCCACACCAAACCTCCAATCTGCACTTCCAAACACATCCCTGGTGCTCTATAATTGGGAGAGCCTTTGAGGTGGACAGTACTCCTTTTTATCTATCTATTTATTTATTTTTGTTATTATTACTTCATCGAGAAAAAAGCAGTAGCTATATACAAGCTCTCATGTACATCACATCAGCTCAATAAATGCTATATAGCATGTCTTTGAATGCAACACACTTCTTTTGAGTGATATTGATCCCATGGTGATTGACCCCTGATCTCTGACTCTTCTAGCAGTCCCTAAGGGATCAACCCAATATGTGCCTCTCCCAATCTAATCACTGTTACACATAATACCACTGAGTGCCATTAACTTACCATCAGAGTATGGCTAGTTTGTGTCAACACACACAAATCTATGTGCACACACATACAGAAACAAACACGCACCCACATATGCAAAGTATAGACAAATCATGCAGAGGTAAACATAAATACCATTAAAACTGCAGTAAAGTCAACATTTGGCCTGATTTGGTGGAGAAACAAAGTCGGAGGGTGAGAGAGATAAATGATGACATCTTATGCACTTTCCTTGGGGGTAATACTCCTGATCATACATCAGGATTTCTCAGCTGAGCATAACTCCAGATACGCTTCCATTGATTTGTCTTGAGAGCAAGAGAGCATGAGCGTTGGCTTTCTGTGTTCATCCTAAACACCTAATGTGTGTTTTTATTGCCTAATTCTGAGTCAGTAATCTCTCTCAATGTTCTGAGGTGTCTCCATTAGTGATTGCGTCAACTGAACTGGTTACCCTTGAGGGAAAGAGTGGAAGGACCCTATTCTGTAACTCCTCAGCGATCCATCTGGAAATGGTCAATACAGAATGATTGACTGTGTATGTGCAGTACATAAACGCTTCAGTTATGTGTAGGTCTGTTTCCTCTAAAAGGGTGAAAACATTTCTGCAACTTGTGACATGGTGCACAGGATTCAGATTTCTGCATTATGGGATAATGCATGCTTTTCTTTGGGTTTGCATGGCTATGAATGTTTGTGTAGTGATGATGTTTCTTTCATCCTGGCCTATCCCCTGGGACAGGAGTCATAGTGGGCAAACACCCTGCTTCAGACCTTCTTTGATAATCTCCTCTAATTGGTCTGAGTCGTAGTCTCGTGAGAAAACTAATTAAAACAAGGTGTTGAAGAGGAAAATAACTGGTTGTTTGCTTGTATCTGTGCATGCTCATGCCAATATCTGGAAAAATTCATGTGAAGCTACAGTATTTGTCATTGTAGTTTTGTGACAATATATGAGTACATATGACTTGCTGTTTCACTTATGTTACTTTATGTAGTTGGTACTGTTTATTATTATGGTTTTTGTTTGTTAATAAAATAAAGTCCTGAATGGATTTGAGTGATGATTTCAGCAGAGGTGGGGAATGGTAAAACTAAAGTGATCTAAGTCTGGACATAAGATTTTTTTTTTTTAAGTTTTGACACAAAACAAAAGTCTTGTGTCATTTTCTTTGCAAGGCATTTCTTCTCTTGTAATGTTAATGTTTTATTTTTAGTCTTTTAGGAAAATATGTGCAGAATGACCCATAGCTTTGCTCAGTATTCAATAGCAATGCCTCTAACATAGTTATCTAATTTATCTATTTATACTCATTTATATATGTTATTAACTCAGCATCATACTCCCAGCACCATGGTTGACAGTAGATTGGCAGCTGTTAAATTCCCTCAATTTTTCAGCAAATGAAATCCACAGCTCAACTGAACTTTTTTTTTGTTTTGTTTTACTTTGTTTCATCCTGCCAATAACTTTTTCCAGGCAGGATTTAGCAAAGGCTAAGTGGGCCTTTGTATGCCTTTCTTGCAAAGACCTGAAGTCCTTGGCCAGCATCCATGGATACCATCCTGCCCCCTGAAGTGTCTGCCCAGAGTATGTCTTTCCTGGTTTACTTTTTGTTGGTGCTGTCTGGACCTGGGTGTTGCTTGGAAAAAAAAGGCCTTCCCTAAAAAACTTTAGTGATATTTCTCAATATGACAAAAGTTTTGATTCAGCTCTGCACTAATACTTACATTTTGGAGGAAAAGAGAGAAAAATAAGGGTGAAGGAGTGAAAAGAGCATCGATGGTAGGCAGCTAGAGAATGGAGTCAGAGCATCCAAGTGAGCTGCTGCACGTCTTTGTCCTGACAGCCTGTTCAATTCGTTTTCTTCTCCTTGTACTTCTTCCCCTCCCTCATTTCCCTTTTCCATCAGTGGCCATCTCCATTTACTTATTGAGCTGTTCTGTCATTGATCTGTCCATCGACTGACCCTCTGATCCATCCTCCATCTGTCTCCCTCTGACAGACTTTTAATTGATGGGAGGGCAGGTCAAATTAAGCAATTAGGCCAAGTGGCGGAAAAAGAGACAGAGCATGTCTTTTTCAGGTAGACGAGGGGTGGTGGGTGGGGGTTACGAATAGGAAAAAAAGAGAGTGAGAGACTAAGGATGTTGTGAAGGATAATGAATGCGGGAGGCATAGGCAGATGCGAAGTGTTTACGCTTTTTCATTTCGGAATTTGAATGAATTTTTCATAGCTATTCATAAAAAATCCATCAATATTTCACCTGGGGAGAGTGAAGGAGAAAGAGAAGACGAGGGAGAGAAAAAAGGACCCCTTACGGAATGAGTTGTCATGAAAGTCCATTGAAGCAAACAGAGTCGCTGGAGAAGAAGAGAGAAGAGGGAAGGAGGAGGGAGGAATGTTTATGCCGAGGACACAAACACCTAGATAGGGGTAGCGGTGCCAGAGGAGGGGGAGTGAGAGGAAAGGATGAGGAAGTGGGGGCCCACGACATAAATGTCTGGGTGAGAATGAGAACGATGGCTGGTGTGGTATCTGTCGGGAGGTGTGTGTATGTGGATGTGTGTGGTGTAGAAACAAAGCTATATCCACCATCACCTCTAACAGTTACAGCAGGAGTGGAGCTCTGTTAATTTTCACTTTGTCAAACCCCATTATGTGAGAAGAGCATCTGATTCTCCCCATTAGCATACAGTGGGCCCAGACAACCACGATGGGATTGTTGGTGCTTTATTACCTTCTTTCAGTGGAGCAAAACTATGAGTTTTGAGATATGAGGCTGTGAATCAACCAGTGGCTTTTCAATTTCTGCCTGCTTGTTGCTCTAATTCTGTATAATACAGATTAATAAGCACACATTAGAGGGTCATTTTTACCTGCTGTTTATATCTCAGCTTGAAAATAAGAAAATGAGTGTGGAATTAAGACGTGATCTGCTGATCAGGTTACAGTTCAGTGATCAGAGACTTGGCTTGATCACTGCAGCCTCTCGTTGAACTCTCTCCTCAGCAGACTGGACCATTAAATCTACCTCAGGGGAGCTTATGTGGGATGTCATTTGCATTAATTTATGCGAGCAGGGGGGTCAATCATCTGTCTACAGGTAGTCAATTAAATATCTAATTAAATGGGGAGGAGTTTGAATAATGTAGAGATATTGATTGTCTTGGTTGAGTGGGAGGGAGGGATTATGGCTGTTTCTAAATCAGTGCCACAGCAGTTGGGATGGCAATATTAGCCACTGCATATCTGCTGTTCAGTAGAAGCAAATTGTATATTATGAAGTAATGTTTTTTTTAGTATAAAAAAAGGTGAAATAGAAAACTTAGAATTACATTTTAAATGTGTGAAACTCATATTTTGTTTCAAGGAATCAGAATCAGAAATAATTTACAACAAACTAGGTACAAAAATAAAATAAAAAAAAGATTAATGGCATAATATGTAAACCCTTTCAGTTTCACTTTCAGAAAAGCTGGCAAGTTTTATGAAATAAGGGACTGAAAAAATGACAAAAATTCCTTTGTGCAGCTTCAATTTATTTCAGTTATTTTTTAAAAATGTAAAAGAATAAAGGAAATGCTTTTAGTTGTTTTCTCCAACTGACTTTATTCAGAATTTTAGAAAAAGAAAGATGTTTAGGATTTGATACTGACATCACACTGAAAAAAGGAAACAGAAGATAAAAAATTTATTGAAAATAGAAGTTACACAATTTTAGAAGATTCCACAATCAGTAAATTTATTGCTCACAAGCGCCAGAAGTTGGACTAAAAGAAATGTCTCCTCTTATCTGTTGGGCAGCTGGTTTTTTTTTTTTTTTTAATTTTATAAATATTATTGTTGTTTAACATGGCTTTGTATTAATTATACTAATTTGGAATAAGTAAACTGGAATGAATGGTTTTGCATACTGTATTCTTCAAATGCCTTGAGGTGACTTTTGTCATGATTTAACAACACATAAATAAAGCTGAATTACATTTAACTGAATCTCCTTATGCATAATCTTTCCAAACAAGGACAGTTCATAATTTAGCAACTGATGTCAAACTCCACTGGAGAATAAACCATTGCTTTAATAGCATTTTTTTCTCAGCAGAAACTTGCTAATTAAATAGATGTTTCAAAATCTACAGTGTATAAAAAAGATTTAGGAGTTCTGGGGGAAATCTAATGATTCACATGGCATTGAAACAGAGCCACACAGCTGTTATCAATGTAGGAGTATAAGCTGGAGTACCTTGGAAAATGTACGTATCTGAAAAAGTCCCCTGCTGGATACAGAAAATAATCTAAAACTGTCATTACGAGAGAAAAAAAAACACGTTAATCATGCTCAGAAATGCTGGAAACTTCTCTGTGCACAAGTTCATCTCAAATAGAAAGAGAGACAGTAGAAATATGTTCTGTATTCCTATGAATCCAAGTTTCAGTTTGTGTCGTGGGAAAATGGACATGATGTTGTGTGTGGTTAAGGTGAGAGAGACTAACCAGATTGTTATCACCAAAAACCAGCATCTGTGATGGTCAGGGGGAGTGTATCAGTGCACATGGCATGCATGGTATGCAGGTATCATTGATACAGATTTATATGCTAGAAATGTAGAGCAACATATACTGCCATCAAGGCAACATCTTTACTCTGGAGGTCTGTGGTAAGTTCAGAAGGACAGTGTCTGACATCATTGTGTGCCAGTTCCCACAGAGTGACTTCACACACAGAGTGGGTTTGTTTGACTTGTCCACCTGCAGTCCAGATCTGTCTCCTGTTGAAAATGTTCGATGCATCATGGGAAGAATGAGACGACGACCACAGACTCCTGACCAGCTGAAATCTTACATTCAGTCACAAGGAAACAGAATATTCATTTCAAGTTATTGAAAAGTGTAATTCAAAGGAAGAGCGGTCTCAATTGTGAAGCTGACACTCAATTGTAGAGTTGTTTAAAATTTCTAGAAGCAAAACAAATTGTCAGTGAAGACTAAAAATAATTTATTTTGCGTTTATAGCTAAATGACCAATTTCACTTATAGTTTTAGTATCGGAAGCTTCCAGAGTTTTCACAAATTGAACAGATTTATTGAAATGAAATTGAAATTGGGCAGCCTTTGGTTAAAACTGTATTTCAGTTCCTATGTCAGGGCTCAAGTGAAAGTCATTGGTTTTTTGGTGTGGCCAGGAGAGCCACTAGCTGTCAACAGACATACTGAAGAATATGTCACCACTAATTGGACAGTAATGGTGAACTATAAACCTGCATCATCAGTTTTTTCACAAACACAGGCATGTGGGCGAGAGCGCCTGCACTTTCCACTGAGGGTTAAATACTTTCTTTTCACTGACTATCACCTAATATACTCAGCTGATATTTCAATGCTCTCTATAATCTACAAATACCACCATAAATACAGTAAAATAATGTGTTCTTGATAAGATTATGTAATGATATATTTTCATCTATAACTTTTCTTGATCTCAAATGACAATATCTTGAAATAGCTTGAATTTTTTTTTACAGATGCTCTCAGAACTAATTTTCATGACTTACTCTAACTTCAAAAAGAATGAGATTAAACAAGAAAGCTTTTAAAGAAACAAAACCAGGAAACAAACAGATGCCTCAGTTTGAATAGTTGGAGTACTAAAATTCTCCAGAAAAGGTGAAGTAAACTGACAAGTTGGTAACTTAATATGTTCATTAATTGCAAAGTAAGAAAATAAGCATTTATTTTGTATTTCAGATCATGTACATGCTGAGTTAAACAGAGAAAACATACTCTATAGGACTCCTTAATTATGACTAGATGTTTAAGTTAAATAATTTCTTCACAGCTTTTATAGTGCTGTCAATGAAGTTATAAGTTGAGAAGAATTGTATGAGAAGAATTGAACAAACTTGCTGTGGTGTCACCACAGCAAGTTTTCCAGGGTCTTTTTTTTCTTTTGTTGCAGAGCTAGAACCTGGCTGGAAGCTTTGGTTAGTTATGGCAAGGTAACTATTTTAGCTTAGATTTCTGAAAATTAGGCAGAAGCTGATAAGCTGAAGACAAGCCAAAGCACTAATATCAGCACTAAGTTGCTTAGGTAATGGCAAATATCCATTGGTTACAGGAGCCATCTATCAAGAGACAATACTCCTAATTACGTTTAAATTTGTGACTTTATATCATTTTACCTGACGTGTTATCCCCCCTCCCTCTACAAACAACAACAACAACAAAAAACAAAACAAAACAAAAACAAAAAACATTCACCCCATGTACAGTGTACAAAGTTGGAGATTTTAACACAGGGGTCAATGGAGACTGACTCACTTTTGGTGTCAGCCCCCAGTGGTCATTCCAAGAATTGCAACTTATTTTTACTTCAAACTCAAGTCTGAAAAGAGGATACGGTACCTTGCATATTACTGCTTTCTTGTGATTCTGTTTTTTTTTAATTATTATTATTTAAGTGTTTCTTCTTGAGCACAGTTCACAAGGTTGGTTTACTTTGCCACCATCATTAGAGTCTCATTCTTTCACAAGTAGTGAGGATGTTGGCAGCTCTCACATCGTAACTTGAAGTATTTCTCATCGTAACTTGCTTTTGTTTGTTTATGAAATTGTATGTTTGCTAACACATACAATATTTATTCAACCCCTTCACAAATGTGAATGAAGTAAAGCGTATGGAGACATAATTAAATGTAGATAACATTTAAGAACTGAATGCAGCACTTTTTTTTCCCTTTTAGCACGCAGCGACAGGTGCTTCTGCACACCTTTTCACCTAACCACACCTTCTTTTTAGGCCCAATTAGCAATGTGTAAAAATAAAAAGAGTATTACCCACAAGAATACAAACATATTGCACTGAAACATGTGCTAAATACATACTGCAAATGTTTTTTGTTTTTATGTGTGTGAGTTTGGAGTGCTAAATTTTTACATGAGCACTTGGCTTAGTGCCAGTGTGATGGCCTGATTCTGTGTTAAAGTGAGCGTGCACACAGATATGTGTGTGTTTATGTTCCCTCACAGCAGTTTAAACACAACTATGCTGTATGGATGGAATTGAAACCTCTGATGGATACAGACACCTGCGGAGATAAAGGATGTTATAAGATAACTGCCCTCTCGCAGTCATGCTGGCAATAAAGTTCCATGTGGGTCCCTGTTTCATACAGGTTTCTCTGTATTAAGACTGTTTTCAAAGAAATTGTGGCCATGGAAAAGGATGAGATAGAAATCAGCATGGAGCGGCACATAATCCCCAGGCCAAAGAGAGGGTGATAATGCACTCAACATGCTCTCTCTCAAAACAAAGACAGAGGGAGGGCAAGAAGGAACATTCAGTCTTGGACCTACAGCTTTCCATTTAGTTACAGAATTTGGGAGGATTTAATGAAGTTTAATCTAGTACATTTTCTTACACAATCAGCATTGTACTTATAAATAATGTCAGTTTGGTGAACAATAAAATTACATGAGTAATACTGCAGTCAGCATTGAGCTCAACTTCTTATCATTCAGAATGAATCATTGCTTTGTCATATTTTTTGTTTACACAACCTTTGATAGTCAATCTTTAATATTTGAATTTGAAAATAAACAACTTACAATATGTTGTTTACTATTATTATCATTTTTATCATTTCCTTTTTTCATTTTCACAATTTCTGTGGCTCTTCTCATTTAGACGCACATCAAAGAAGAAAGTATTAAATTTTTTCCAACTCTACAAAGTCACTGCTACTCAATTTAGAAATGATTGTTTAACCATGTTTGGCTCATGTGTGCTTCGTATTTGGGCCAGACAGCCTGACTGATGGGCATATGGGAGCATGGTGTTGTGGCACAGCTCACTGCCTCTGACATGACACGCAGAATGGCCCCCGAGGGAACAGGGTGGAGAGTCCCTCATTCCTCCCAGATTTTCCTGAGGCACGATTTGTTTTCTTCTAGTTGGGTCCCTTTTTTTTCTATTAATGTTAAACACACTCAATTAATCAAAATGACTCCAATTTCCATCTTCTTCTACTACTCCCACTTGTTCACTTTTTATTGACCCCCATCGTCCACCTTTTTTTTCATCCTTCATTTTTAATTTTTTTTTATAAAACCTTTTACCTCCCACCCCTTCCTAACCCTTCGCTCCCCACTGGCTCTCTCCAGATGTGTTAATCAGTACTCCCTGTTAACACATGATTCACCCCATATGTCTTCTACATCACCAGGCCTCCACTGGGGAACTGGGATTATGCGTATATGTGTGTGTTCACATGAGTGAGTGGAACTTTGATGTGTCTTCTCTCTCATTCGCTCTCTGTTTTTGTGCATGTGCACGCGTGTGTGTGCATGGGTGGGTGTGCTTGCAAAATCCACCAGGCTTGCCGGGCTTTCTCCAAAGGGCTGTTGCTGTCGGCTCAAATCAACCTCCTCTCCCCATGAGTGAACACACTAATCCATTTGTGTATCTGAGTACATGTTGTGTGTATGTCTGCATGTGTACGTAACCATGCTAATCCAGGGGAGGGTCCTGCCTAACACCCCATGAAAACACTCCATTCACTAGCAATTAGAGGCAGGGGCCCTAGGCCTGGCACTACACTTCCACTGGGGGAGAAGGAGACAAAAGAGGGGAGGAGATGAGGGAGAGATGAGGCTATCAGAGGGACGAGAGGAGTGGGGCGGCTCAAGGTTTGCATCCCTCACACAAGGGTGTATATAT
>JAOWBL010000022.1:9794646-9806765 GCA_028564865.1 Zenarchopterus dispar
TATATACATATGCATATATATGCACATGTGTGCATGACAGAGAGACATGGGGAGAACATGCAAGCCATCATGGAAAGGCTGCCAGCCTCAAATCAGGAAATCAGTGAAGCAACAATGTTCACCACCACACCACTATGCTGCTGCTTTTCTGATTTAACTATAACATTACTGTTATTGATTTTCATCTTAGACATGACCAGAGGATAGGAAAGACAGAGAGAGAGTGAAAGAAGGGGTGGGGTGGGGGGGTATAAATTAGGAATTAAACTTCTGGAAAGTCTTTTCCCTGTTTTCCTCCTAAAATTGTTGGTCTGAACAAACAAAAAAAATTTTGAGATTGTCGAAAGCATTGAATGTGAGTTGTGAACTGTCCAAAGCATTGTTAAAACCTGGAAGAATAGGGGTGAATCATCACCTTAGGGAAAGAAGTGTGCTTTCATGTCTGCATAAAAATGGTTTTGATTTTGCTAAGAACCATAAAGACTGGAGTCTGACCAATGGCAAAATGTCATGTGGCCTGCATAATAAACATATTAACTCATTTCAGAGTGATTAGAGCAGAGTAGTAAGGAAAGCAGTGTGTGGATTGATACACTCATCATGTCTAGTGCCTGCTGTGTAAGTCTATTGTGGCAGTTATCTATTATGACCTACACCTGATTTAGTTCCCAGGTGTCAGTTCAATACTGTTACTTGCCTAACAGATCAGCTAACTTCCTGAGTATACTCAATAAGCAGATTTCTCTTGTGAGGGGATGGACATATTGGAGGATGATAATGCAAAAATTTGCTGGGGTCAAATTGTGAAAGATGGATTGGTCATCACAGTAGCCAGACCCTAATCTGATTGAAAATGCTTAGAATGTGCCGGAAAAGACTTTACCCAGCAGTCTGACTCTCACATCATCTGTAAAAGATCTTGCTGAAAAATTAGTAAAACTGTGTGTTAAGTAGATAGTCTCAGTATGTGTAAAATTACTGGTGTGATTCAATGCCAGATAAAAATATGTGATACAATCCAAGTTAAAGGTGTTACAGTGCAACACTGTGATGTTTTGTTTGGCCAGGCACTCTGAATAAAAGTCTTAGGGTGATAAGGCAAGATAGGGAAGAAAAAAAAAAAGAAAGAAAAGATCTATATGCTGACCATCCCCAAGAGCTTCTTCTTTGACTTCTGAAGGTAAAACTAATATCAAAGAGTGACACATCTCATATCTCGTCGGAACTCGAGAGCAGACATCAACTTTTATTGCTTTCTGTGAGAGCTGTAATTGCACAATGGTAAAAAGATCAAAAATAATCTTTTTGATGAAACGCCAGGGGGGAGGACTTGATTTGGAAATGAATTGTGAGGGGAATGTATTTTGAGGGGACCTTGAGCTTGAGTTTGAATGGGATCAATGCACGTTTGGGAAAGCCAATGGTGATCAATGAGAATAGATTTAGCAGGAGGGCGGCTGCGACGCAGCACTACAGCGACTGAAGCTGCTGAAATAGACTTTATGAATATTAAACAGCACAAGGGGTCGATACTGGGGACAGGGCTGCTATAGTCAACACAGGGACTCTATGGTGGGTTGATGCATGTTTGAACATAGAATAATATGTATATATCTTTGTAGGATATCCACATATTTTAAATCCAAACTGGTGTTCAAGCACAGTAATTGGCTCTTGTTATGAATATTTTTTTCCTGAAATATGAAGTCGGTCATGAGTTATCCATCACCCAAAGTGTTTCCAAACTGCCGATATGAACATTACCAACACCCAATCCACCCTGCCAAACGCTACCCTAGCCCCCTATTGCTGACAAGCTGAGTGGTGTGATGGGAGAGCATAGTAAATAAATGAATAAGCAGACAAAGCGTGTTTACAGTGCAATGTGACCTCTCTCCTAATATCAGCCAGGCTCTCTTTGCTCCCCCAGCAGATGAACTTGAGTCCTGTTCAAGGGTATCCTTGTATAATAATAAGCCCAGCATGTATGTGTATGCATTTGTAGGTGGGTGGCTGAATGAATGACTGGGTGAATAATATACCAGCTATTAGGGAAACAAATTGGACTGGCGTTACCTTGCTTTAGTTGAGTGTGGGGTGCTGTCACTAATATGCTCTGACATGGTCCCCCAAGACCTGAGGAGTAGTGTGTATGATTGCTTGTGTCTACATGTACACACCTGCTTGCACTCACTGTACACGTCTTATTAATGCTAGCAATGGTTTGAAATTTTTAGAGGGTCATGACCATGAACATTTTTTACTCTGTTGTTCAACATTTCAAGATTTTGGTCCAGAATGAACACTTATGACAAACCTCATTTGACTTGCATTTGGTAATTTTCAGTGCTGGAGAATGGTTGAGAAAGGGGGAATGGCTGCAATAATTGCAGATAGGGTTACAGTCTGCTTTTTGTAAAATTAAAGCAGTGATTATCACTTTTGACTGGCAAACATGTCTACACTAGTATACATGAGAGATTTGATCCCAGATCCTAGGGAGAGACTTAAGTTCATATATGTCTGACCCATTACAGGGGAACTTCCACTTTTTTTTTTTTTTTTACTTCATAATCATATTTTATGTTTAATTATTATGTTTCTGTTTGATATATATATATATCTATATTGTGTTTAAATTGTGCAGAAATTGGTAACCTTCATTTACATTACAAAAATAGGGACTGTTGTCAAGGCTGTGACCAGTTATTCATGTTTTCTTTATCTCTTTAAGGGAAATAATTCCCAGGTATGAACTTTTCACCTTGTGAATGGCCTTTGCGCACAAATTAAGTTAATAAACAGAGGTACCATTGTACTATGGAAGCTTATTTTAGATTCAATTTCACTTGTTTATTTCCTGTTTACTTCCTCATTCATTTACAGTTTGGCTTGGTTGAAGCACTATTTAATTAGGTTAAGGCAAAAACATTTTTGATTGCTATCTAAACGAAAGCTGACACATTGAGGTTGGAATCGAAATGCTCTTGTGCACCTTGTGCAAAGTTGCTACTATTAATGCACATTTTCTTTAGTACATACCATATTTTGCTCTGTCTGCATGCATCTTCACAAACATTTCCTCATCCTTCTCTTGCCTGTGCCATTCAGTGCAGAGTTAATTATGTCAGTGTTTGCCCAGACCTCTGCGCCACTGGGCTGTTGTCCCAGAACTGGGAATCTCAGGACCAGAGACTCCAGTGCCCTTTCTGTAATACCTCCTGAAGCTCAAGATGATCTGGCAATGCGGCATGCAGCCAACTCATAATCTAAGACACTGCAATCCATTAGCTTGAAAAAGCGCAGTCACAACCTATTTTGCGTGCATATGGACTCTGCAGGGGTACATGCAAGCCCATTCCCCTTATCCTCTCTGCAGTTAATACAGTCTGTTTCTACATCAGAATCAGTGGTCAAAGTTCATGTTGTTGGCACATTACACTAAAGACTATACCACTACAATAAACATACATCACTTGCTGGTATATTTCGCTTTGACTGTTACTCAACATGTGTATGTGGATTTCTTGCATATGTATTTTATCTGATGTCACTCATTGCTCATGCAAACTGTCTTAAACACTCAGCTAACAATGCTGCAGGCACTTTCAAGTACAAGTGATGTCGATAGAAACACACACAAATTACATTGATTACTTGTAGCATCTCTTCCAAATGGTCTACCCAGCAGAGGAGACTTTAGGACTCCTGAGGGACCAAAAGGAAGGCTTGAAGTAGTTAAGAAAGAAAACAGGAGATTGGAGGAAATCAGCCCCTGATGCAAATACATAAAGTTGTCATAAGTTGGATGCTTTATGGAGATACAACATATTTTTATTAGTTTATACCTGGCATGCTTCTACTGACTTTTCCCCCAGTGCTTCTGTACTTAACATTGCTGGCTGGTGGAGTGGATGTAAAAGGCAGTCTGTTTGTGTACTGCTCCTTTCTCTGTGAGTGTGTGTGCATGTGTTTGTTTGTGTGTGTGTGTGTGTTAGACTATCTGAGAAGTCCAAGGCCATCTCTGTGTGGTGTGGAGATCAATGTAACCAGTCTAGCGTTGAGATGGAGGGAGCTGTCAGAGCTGAATTAGATGTTAAATCTTTTCGACAAAATGTATTGTGTTCAGAATTTATCATGTGCTGTTTCCAGCCCACTGATGTATGTTGCAGTAACTGTGTGTGAGTTTGTGTTTGTGTGCACATGTGCTGTGTGGGTACGGCTGCAAAGGTCCCCACAGAACGTGTTGTCTCTGGGCTGAAGCAGCTGTCAACATTTTCCTTTACAGCAGTAACTTTCTACTTTTATTTTGTATGACTGTTTTTTTACTTTCTTTGTTTTCCTGTTTTCTCTTTTTGTCTTTCTGACCTTCTTGAATCCCACATATTTGAGATAGTTTTCATCTGTCTTTATTGTTTCCATCCTCTCTTTTATGCATGTCCTCGTTGCAGGCCATCCTCCAAGGCAGTCATCATTCATGTATCTGCCTTCTCTCAAATAGCATATCGTAGACCAAAGGTATAACACATTCATCCCTGTGCTATTGGCCATGGCTCCCTACCACTTCTTGCTCTTTATCCATCACTTTTCACCCCATCACTCCCACTCCTGCTCTGTGTACTAGTGCGCCAGTATGTCTGCCAGCTGATTACAACTCTGACTGTTGAAATGCAATTTATCTGCTAACTGCAATTCCAGCCATGTTTTTCCTTTTCCGAAAGTTGCCTTTTTTCCCCCTTCTATTTGCTTATTCATACATTCAAAATTTGTTTGGTTTCCTATTTATTGCTGTCACGCATGGTTGTTTATCTGTAACCATTATCCAAAAACCATGGAGGAGTTACTCTTGTCTTTCGATCCCCAACTAAATGAATAAATAAATAAAAATAAAGCTGTTGTTGGTCAATGACACTTATTCCCCCTCATTCTTTTGTGTGGTATGTAGTCTGTTCTCTTTCCATTGAGCAAACAGATCAAACTAATTAATTTTGTTGTTTAAACCATAAAATGCATTTTTCACACAGAGCTCTTAACAGACAGTATTTCAAACAATGTTTTTCCGCACAAAGACTGTAATTGGGCAGCCCATCTAAGTGTATCAACAGCTGCTTAAGTTTATTTGGCATCCCATTCATGTTTATTTAGTAATTTTTTTCCCATTTGAAATGGTAAATCATAATTTAATTGTATATTTCAATCCAGCTCTTTGTTCTGACCTCACTCTCTGACATACACATATATACAACATGGGTTTGTCCTGATATTGGGTTAGATTTTGTCCTGTTTAACATTTTTTGTTGCTGGATTAAGCAACTTCTCAGATATGTAGTCTTGCAGACATTTTTCTAAGCTTAATCACCCTGAAAACATTTAGCAACTTTATTAACATGTATCACAAATCTCTTTCTCCTTGATTTATGCAACAGACACTGATCATTTTGCATTGACATGTTATTGTAAAGATCAAAATACAGGGTTTCTGCAGTTTTAGGGGCAGGGCCCCACATTTTAAGGTGATATCTTAACTTATTTTCTGTCTCTTTAATTATCATTATAGCTGAGATCAAGCATTTCTATAGTAAGTTTTTGTTTTTGTTTTGTCAACATAGTGGCTGATTTAATCGTGTGTTAAAATCTCTAAAACATTTGTAACACAGGAATTGTACACTGAAGTGTGCGATGTTACCAGTGTTGAATTAGAATGAGGGAGCAGTTCAGGATACAGCCCCAAAGGTGCTTTCATACAAGTGGCTGTATTTTTGTAGGTGTCACTATCTGTGATTAGATTTGGAATTTAACCTTTCCATCCTGATCCCCAGTTCCAGACAGTACTCACACACGCTCTCACACACAAAGCTGCCCCACATGCTACCTCTGGTGGTACAATGCAGCATGAGTGGAGGCTTTCATTGGGAGCAATGGTCCCAGCGAGAAGTCGACCGCAGCAATTAACAGAGAGATGAAAGACACCAGGCTGCCTGCTGAATAATTAAGACTGGTTTGATGAGCAGGGAGGGGCTCCAGGGGAAGGTTGAATGGAACTCCTTCCTAGCTGTGTGTGTCCAGCAATATAAAATGTGCTCCTTGGAGTGTAAATAAGTTTGTACTTGTGAGTTGTCTTTTTTAAAAAAGAAGTTTATAGTGACTTTTAGACAAAATGGACAAAACTTGGGCTTCAGGTCACAGCTGAAGTACAAGTTTGGTGATGATTCCAGCTGATGATTCCAGCTATGTCAGTGTAATATTGCCCCTGTATTGTAATTGCAGGCTTAAAATGGGCAACATGTGGAGGCTGATAGATCAGCCATAGTGGTCTAAAATTATGCAAACTACAGCCAAATCATTAGGCCCATTGATCGACCAGGATCTAGTGAGGCACAACATAAAGGAGAGAAAAGAGCAGCAGTGCATGAAAGGAAGAGTTTGATCAGTATATTTGAAAGAAAATAAGCACTGCAGGCACTATGAGATACAAGCAGGGAGAATAAAGGGAGCAAGAGATTGAGGCAGACACAGCAAACAGGAACTCTCCCAGGGGTGTTTCAGCCAAATGTATTTAAATGTATTCTGCTAATTACAAAACTCTAAACACATACACGCTGATGCAAACACTGTCTGGCATTTTGTATCACCGTTGTACCAAGGTAATTACATGCGCTCGGTTTACACACAGTGTGCATTTTTTGTGTATTCATAGTGTGTGTATGTATGAGTATTTTCATAAGTGCGTGTATGTGCATGCAGGTGTGTCTGAAGAGGCGAGTAGCAGATAAAAACAGACTTACATGCGGGAAACACGATAAGCAAAGCCTTTTCCACAAAGATGAAGTACCATGTGTAGAAGCAAAGCATGAGGGTGGTCGCTTTTCTTTATCCCAAGTGAAGATGAATCAGGGCATTATTATAGCTCAAACAAAAACATTTACTGTAGCGATTTACTTCAAAACAACCAAAGTGTCATGAGGATCACCGTCTCCATTTACACACAGGTTCTACAAAGGGGCAACAGAAACCCCAGTAGAATTATTTTTGGCATTTAACCCACATTAATTCAACATTCACTTCATTAAAGATGTTGTGGAAAGAACATAGTTGGTTTATTGTTTAGGTGGAAGGGAGATGAAAAGAAATGGAAGCATGGACAGAAGCACTGTTTGATCCCACTGCTAATCTAGCTGATCAGATAAAGGGTAGTTCTCGATGGCTACTCTCCAACCACTAGCTTGTATGACCTTTTCATTGGTTTATTGACTCGTGTCTGCCTGGATATTGGCTGGACATATACCTCGAGTTGTCCCCTCGCTTCCCCACCACCACCTCATGCACTTCATCTGCTCTTCCCTGCCTTTCATCTTTTTCTAACCGCCCTGACTTATGCGGCTCACAGACATCCATCCGTCCATGACAGAAATGAATATGAGTTTATATTATTATGGCAAATGGATTTTAACCCCCATGACTAATCTCTTTTGATGATTGAAACATATCTTAGGGTTCACGTTAATGAAAATCTGGTTTGGCTGTTTACAGGGGTTTTCACCAACCTTATCTGCAGATAGCTGGTTGTGTTTATAAAAAAAAAAAACATGAAAACTTTACATTTGATGGTGGGTATGCCCACCATGAAGTGGGGTGATTTGAATTAAATGTGATTTCTCTGGCTTGTACCTGTCCTACTGCTCCAGAAGTTCATGTCTACTCAATTTTCTATCACAAGCACTGCAGTCATAGGCTCAGTATGAGAAAGCATTTGTCCCCCTATTGTGAAGATCTTTTGGATATACAGTATAATTAATAAGCTATGAATAATCCACATTCACAGAAAAAATCTATTGGTTAATAGTGCTAGCCACTAAAATGTTTACAACAGCTATGATCAGCACAAAACTTCTGGCCGATACAAATGCATGTCAAATCCCATAATTTTTATTTTTATTGTTCCTTTTATTTTCATATTTTCATGCAAATTTGATTTTATTGTTGTGGAACTGAACCATGGTTTTGGCCTTGAACTCTGCTCCCCATTGTTTCTATTACAATTTTTCAAGATTTGGTTTTATTGCAAACATGATTTATGCATTTTATGTCCTCAGTTGAACCAATATTCTGTCAAAATGGTTGTCGGCTAGCGTAAAAAGTACCAAATTATTAAACTTTTACCCTTCACTGTTTTTCATTTTGAATCCTAAACAATGGCAGATGCTTGTTCGTGTTACTATGATTTGAACCAACATCTGGCTGGAACACGACTGTGTAATCTGAACTAAACAGAAAAGAGAAGTCTATTTCTGAGAGCAGTGGGGAAAATGAGCAAGGAGAAGAGAAAGAAAGACATGTCTCCAGGGATGCATTTTAATTCACTCAATTGCCCTATATTCCCTTGCAGTTTTTGTTTTGATGATGGTGACGCTTTGCATATCTTCGCCCTCCAAGCACAGAGGATGTGCACAGGAGGGGGACCTGTGTGTTTTTGTGTGTGTGTGTGTGTGTTTTCTGCCTTCCAGCATTGGAGTATCAAATTCTGCTACACTGGATGGGCAAAGGGAAGGTAGGTTTGTGATGACATTAATTAGAGACACAGGAGAAGGGTGAAAGCAAAAGTTGAAGAGATGGAGAATATCAAGGTTTAGCTAAGTGATGGGCAATCGGGTCATCTACATGTGCAAAAGGTTAAAGAAATGTTAAAGTCATGGTAAACTGTCAACAAAAGTCACACTCATGTTTTTTTCCCTCTTGAAAGGAACATAAACATTCTCTTTTATTGCATTTGTGTAAGCTAAAGTTTTTGCAAAATAGAGGCAAAGCTGACAGGGCTAACTACGCCCTGTTTTTCTATGAAGGAACTTGAATAAGTTAAAAGTGTCAAAACACATTTGGCAATGCATCCACTTTGTTGTTCACAAGTAAAGTGTTAGTTAAACAAAGTACTATAATGGAGTATGCATTATAAACTAAATAATAAAAATGCCAGGTGTTATGAGAGGAAAGAAAGAATCTAAATGTAGATGTCTCTTGATATCATATACTCAAGAATAGTGACACGCTAGTGGCAGTCTGTTGCTTTGGTCATATTGTTTAAAATATCTTGAACTTTTTTGACTTCAGAAGTCAACACTCATTTTTGAAATATTTTTCTGCACTAGTTTGTATTTGGTGCTGTTTAAAAGTTTTACCTAGTAATCTTGGCACTTTACAACATCAATTTTTATGAGTAACCATGACAACTGGGAAAGTTGTTTACAAATGGGAGCAGCTGTTTGAGCCTTCCAAAGCTCAAGTAATGCCCAGAATAAGACCCTAGATCCAGACGGATTAAAGAGGAGATGCTGAGGATGCTGAACAGGAGTAGAAACGGAGATGGAGGTTTAAAACATTTCTTCTTTCAGTTGTCAAAGAGAAAGTGAGATGTCTGCCACATAAAAATAAAGAGCTTGGAGAGCTTGGATGAAGACAAGCCAGAAATGTTGAAAGTTGAGAAAGAAGATTTTCATTAAGATGTGGCTCCAGCAACATAGTTTGGATTCCAACACCTCTTTACCCAACTTTCATATAAGCAAATAGAGGCAGCAAGCAGAGCGACAAGACTAAACAGAGGAGGCTTTTCGGTTCTTCTTAGCAACAGATGGTGTAATCCTGGACATGTCATTGTGAAGGAGTGTCTCTGCACTTGGATATAAACTGTTGGCTTTGAAGTTCTGTCCATGTTTTCGTTTCTGAGAGTTTGCCTGTCTTACCTTCCAAAGCTATGTGTAGTATTCATGGCTCTTTTATTGCCAGGCAACAAATACAGCATCTCCACTGTATTGAGGGTGATCTGTGGAGACTTCGACCATGGCTCTTTCTCAGCCACACTGCTTCACTTTCAACTTTCCGATAGTTTGTTGACTAATTTCAATGTTGGTTTGTTCTTTTTTTCATGTTTTCCTGTCTCCTGCTTGTTCTGAACCTCTCCTGGCATAGCAAACAAATACAAGTATTTATGTAATAAAGTTGTACCTCAAACAATCTGTGAATGCAATGCATTTTTGACACAGATTTGTCACTGAAGTATGACTTCAGAATTCCCCAGCCTGTTAGTGACACTCCATCTGTTGCACCCATGGTCCCAATGAGATGGTTTACTAACACCCAATAAGCGTACAGAAAATGCCATATCACTAAGTTCAAGCACTGTGATAAAACATACCTTTGTAAATTTCATAATGAAAATTACGTATAAAAATGCTAGTATGATTTCATATTTGTTGTTCATTGCTCTGTTTAGTATACAGTCACGGTGTGTGTGTGTGTGTGTGTGTGTGTGTGTGAGGGGGTGTTGGGGGGTGTCTCATACATCCTATTGCAGCTGAGAAAAATGAATGAAGCTAGCTAAGATGTGACTTTGTACATCCATGTGCATGTGTGTGTGCACAGCCAAGTTGTGCTGGGGATAGAAGTTTAAAAAAAAAAAGATTTATTTTTGTTAGTTTTATGGCCACAGTGAAACTCCAGGCCTGTCCTGGCAGCTTGCCCACCCACCTTTATTCCAGATGTTACCATGGTAAAACTTATGGGTGGTATCCTGGCAACCAGACTGGCGGTTTGGGAGCTGGAGACGACTGTTGTTTGAGGGTGATGGATAGATTACGAGAGAGCGAGAAAATTGAATAGTCTCCACTCTTTCTCTGTTGTTTTTCCCCCTCCAGAGGCCAAGGTCTGGTGTTGATTTAAGCCCTGTCTTAATGTGATTATCACCCCAATGTTAAGGGCTATGCACATTCCCTCTGCAACATTGATTTCCATTTAAAACTGTAATTGAGAGGAACAAACATTGGTATTAGCTATTCTCACTCACCATTGCTCCTCTGCACTCTGTCTTACAGCATAGACTGCTTAGTTTTTCAGAAGTCTGTGGAGGGAGAATTTGGTTGGCTGAAGTCCAGAGACAAAGCTGGTTCTTGGGAGCAGTGAGGAGGAAACTGGGCCTCTGCCAAAGGCTGTTAACTGCTGGGCATATGATGAACCAGGGCAACACACTGTCCCATATTGTATCACAGTGACACAGCTACGATGACCCTTACCTGACCACAGTCACTACAGGGTTGACTTTAGGCTGTGGGTTTTGGGTGAGGCCATGTGGTGAGCTGCAGTTTGGTGGTTATGCTAACTATCTGAGACAGGTACTGTATAGGGGCAGGGGAGAGAGTTAACCTTTAGAGTGCAGACAGGGAGTTAGAGTTAGAATCCATCTATAGAAGCTGGGTACTTGAAACATGATTCATAGAGTTGGCTGCTGAGCACTTTTCAAGAAATGGAGGGAAACTTCAATGCTTGTTACCTTTAACTTATTTTGAAACTCTGATGGTTTCATTTACCATTCATATAAGCAATAAATGCAACAATAGATCCAAACAATAGATTATAGGAATAAAGACTGTTCTAGATGAAGTTAGATGTACTGTTGTCTCTGCTTATTTTAGCCTTTGATTCAGAAACAAACAAATATCAATTTGGGAAGAGGGGTGTGTGAGCGATACATTCATTTTTGAAAAATACAAAGCAAACAGTAACGTGGACAAAAATAGTAGAAGAGGTTTAATTTTTATGCTGAAAGAACAAAAATATGAATTGGACTATTAGTTTTGGACAAATTAGGTTTGGCCAGACAGACTGATGCACTTCCCTCTCATTTGCATAATCATTCTCATCATGGAAAATAAATATTCACACTGGGAGAGAAACTCAGAGTTCACAGCAAGAGGAAGAACACTGGAATAGCTATGCAAAGAAATGAAGAACGATGTTAGCAGCAATATTAGTGTCTTGTCATTACCCCTCCCACATAGTATCAGAAAAGCATGTAGCAGAACCACATGAAACTTGTTACCATTACCTTGAGACAACAATGGCTTACAGTTGATCGTCACTGCCGCAGCGACTTCCTACCCACTTTGTTTCTTCAAGTCTTTTCAGACTGTACCTCAGTGTGTGTACTTACGGAGGAGGATTCAAGGGCAGTGCTAAGTGATATTCAGGGAGGGAGTGTGAATGTGTGTGTGTGTGTGTGGGGGGGGAGGGGGGGGGGTGAAAGAAGAATAAGAGGGTGAAGAGAAGGAGACAGCGGCAGTAGATGCTGTAAA
>JAOWBL010000022.1:9831014-9843128 GCA_028564865.1 Zenarchopterus dispar
CTTTCTTTCTTTCTTTCTTTCTTTCTTTCTTTCTTTCTTTCTTTCTTTCTTTCTTTCTTTCTTTCTTTCTTCTTTCTTCTTTTCAGACCTGTCTTTGATTGCATGTATGATAAGACAAGGTGCATGAATGACTGCTGCTTAATTGTGCTGAAAATGAGAGACCAAAACTGGACGTGTAGGAGTGTCTCAATGCACCCGAAAGCCCTTCCTCCGTAATACTCTAATGAATAGCTGTCATCATTACAGATGTCGTAGGAGGACCCACAGGTTAACCTCTCATCTTAGGCTAACATAAATGATGGATTGCAAAAAGGAGGATGATATACAAATGAAGAGCCAAACAGAAAATTAAAATGGCAAAAAAAAGGAGGAAAAAAAGAAACCATTCTAAAGCATGGCATTAGCATTTTGTGAAATTAGACCAAAGGGACCAAGTAGTCAACACCCTGCTGCAATATGCTATCTGCAAAGTGTGCCACTTGTTCCATAAGATGCTAAAGAAGTGCAATGCACTCATAATGCATGCAGTTAAAGAAATCTCCCACCCAGTCTTGATGCTTTTTCTGGCTCTTCCACCCGCAACCATTCTACCCCGAGGCCAAAGCTCCCCAGCTCCCCAGAATGGAGTCATTAGCTGGGTGCTAATGGTTTCAGACTTTCTAATTGAATGGGAACCCATTGATCTGTAGGTAGAGAGAAATGGTTCTTTTCATTGCCTCAGTATGGCCCTGCACAGCATTTGTCTCCACTCACAATTAAAGGCTTTACATGTTGAAGTTGGAAGATTGAACAAGGAGTGCATGCATGAGGAAGTGCTCGCTTATGCACAGACATGAAAACCACAGAATCTAGGAGATTGTTGGCTAACATTTTTTGTTTTTTAGCTCATTACTTATCAGAACTTGGTCAACAGCACTCTGCATCAGTTTACTCTTTATTCTTAATCATATTTTTAACAGAAAGTGGAGCCTGCCAATTTTACACTAATGTGGTCCATCTGAATTTGTACAAAGCACCAAAACAAGTACAGCTCATGATCCACTAGCCCCCTAATTTGATTAGCAATAAATATTTTAAACGTGTTGAGTCTGAAACACAGGAGAGCATTTAACATGTTAATAACAAATAAGCAAAGGCATTGTACAACATATCAAATAATCACTAATGATCACTATATTTCATCAGACTATTCATTCAGGAACATAATACATTTTTGAAAAAGAGAAGAGAAATTGGAAGTTGGAATGACAACGAAATTAAGGAACTATTGTCTTCTTGTGCTGAGGAAGGTGATGATGTACTCATCTATTATAAAACTGTTGAAACATTCTGTGAAAGAGATGTTTACAAAAGCAAATCACAAGGGAGGATCTCCCGGCCCACAGGGCCCACACCGCGGAAGTGAGTCAGTCAGACGAAGCAGCTCCAAAGATTACCATCAGAGGTAAGGGATTCTGTCTGAGCATCTCTTGATTCAGGGTGGGAGAGCACCAAGACAGCTGGACATAATTTGATATGTAAAGTTCAATATCAATCAGGGCTTGCCATCCAGCTCCTGATCCAATCTGCTCACAATCCTGCAGCTTTGAGAGCAGTTTGGATATTGAATTAGTACTAAAGGGACAGATAACAGGAGTGTCCAGTAAGCCTCTGACTGTTTTGAAACATCACAATTTCTCGATCCTGCAGTGTTGCAAACTGTTAAATAAACGTGGGTTCTGTCTGAAAGCACTTTTCAGCATAGAGAGAATTGCTCTAGAACTTCTGCAGTGGTAACTGACTCCTACACCAATAATACAGGAAACGTCAGACTACAGCGTTTGCTTATCAACAAGTAACAAGGTCTGCATAAAGAGGTCAAAGGGAAAGTGGTGGATAGTCACTGGATTTCTAAGCAAAAGACTTATGTTGAAAACAAACCTTAAAATAATAAAATACATTTCATTGCACAAATGTGTCACAAAATATCCTCCACATCCAAAAATGCTGCTTTAGGGGCACTCTGTGTATTAACAAATGTGGCAGGCACCTGACCAAGTGTGAGGTTGTGATGAGAGCAAGTTGCATTGGCACACGCATATATACACATTCACTGAGATATGCTCTCTCATGTATAGCCTAAAGGGCTCTCTTTCTGAGAGAAGCAGACTTTAATCTACTTTTGCTCCAGAAGTTATCCTGGTGGGAGTCTATGCACCTCATATCTTTTCAAACACTGCAACAACAAGGGGCTGCCTGAGGCAACTGGGGTCAAGGAGGCAGCTTAGTAGAGATGTCAACTGTCAAACGGTCTCTGTGCACGTTGGAGGTTGAAGTGCGTTGAGCTGAAAACTACTACAATACTGATAAGGAGTTTGTCTTCCATGAGCTTTAAATCTGCACAAGAGGAAGGCACAACTGGTTTTTGTTATCTTCTGAAGTGCAACATTTTACACAGAACAGATATTACTACACTAGAGATAATAATAGATGTATTTTTTCTTAAATGAGAGTAGTAAAATTAATTTCACTCTTTCACCAAGTCATGAAGATGAGGGTATGCATTATTATGCAATAACTGTTAAACATTTGCACAACAGAGCTTATTTTGAGTTAGGTGTCTATTTTGTGTGTTTTCTCCATATCAGATTTTCACCAGTAACTGTTTATTTAAAAGACTAATAGTATTTGTGCGTGTGGATATGTGTGTATGTGTGTGTGTGTGTGTGTGTTTCAGAGACAAAAGCCAGCTGGTTCTGGTTATCAAGCTGGAATTCACTGTAAAAATTACAACATCTTTTTTTTCCTCTCTCAGTGCTCTAAACCTCACAATGCACACCCACACACTCTAACATGCACACACACACACACACACACACACACACACACACACAAACACACACACACACACACAACCCATAATTATCCAGCTCCGTTGCCTCTCTCTTTGGAGGCTCTGCTTCTGGAGAATATGTACTTAAATGCTTGACCAAAAAAAAAAAAAAAAGAAAGAAAAGAAAAGAAAAAAGGCTCACAACACTCAGTCAGATGTCTAACATCAACAGACACTAGCAAACACTGACTGATCTAAAACACAAGTCTTTCATATAAACTTACAGAAGACAGTGTGGTATATTGTAGATAATGAACAAGTTGTATGTCACAAGTCTGAGCGTGTGTCAGTTTAAAGACACCTCTTATGAGCTGACTGACATCATGTCTGGGAGGGACCTATAATAACATCTCTCTCTCTCTAGATGATCTCTGGATAAGTAATGTGTGTTCTTTTGTGTATATTTGTCTACATGTGTATTGACTGCATGTGAATGTGCATACGTCTCTTTATGTCTTAGCGATTTGGAAGATCTGGAATGCTGATGGATAACTGAGCCATCAGAGCACAAGGTCATGGAGTCAGTAGTCGAAACACCAATGATCTCGTCTGAATTCCCTCGTGTTCACTACAGCTACATTATGACTCTGATCAAAAGCAGCTCAAATCTAATTGTACCATTTCTATTAAAGCAGAACAGTAATGGGCCTTGATTGATGTTGATTATTGGTAAACCTTTATCACAAAAGAGCTCTCTAGAAACCTGTAAAAGAGGGATTTCTATGGCTAGTCTTACAGCTGGTTGTTATTTTGTGCCAACATCAGAAACAATTTCCAGATAGGCAAACTAAAGTGGCAGAAGGTGAAGAATCAGCTATAGCCCACCCAGGGGTAGACATCCTCCAACAACTCCATTTGACACACAGAGCTGATAAAAACATTTAATCAATGCATGCATGTTCTTTTTTATTGACAGCAGGACATATGTACCATAAAAAGTAGCTATAACCGAGGGAACTCAAATAACATCCAAATTAAATGCACTGCATTAAAAGCATATATCTGATTAGACCAGCGGCTAACACATGGTTATGTCTTTGTCATTTCTTCCTGCATTTTCTCTGGATCACTTTATTACCCCCCAGTAGCTAAAGGCAATACCAGCCTGTGATCCAGGCTTGGTTTCGGATGTACAAGTTTCACTGTGCGAGTGTGTCTATGACTGAGTGTGTGTGTGTGTGTGTGTGTGTGTGTGTGTGTGCGTGTGTGTGTGTGTGTGTGTGCATGTTGGCACAGCATTCCTTCATCTCTTCCCATCCTCCAAAGTCCACTGCCGATAACCTCGCTGGACTTTGCAACTCCGCTTCCACTGGGAGACAAACATTACAAAGAGACAAAGCCTGTAGCATGTTCTGAAGTCATTGAGAAAAGCACCTTCACCTGTATGGTCTGAAGCTATCCACATTCAACCAATATGTTGATTGAATCAGAGCCAAGTTGTTCTGGACGTGGAGTGTGTCTCCTCTTCACATAGAGGAACAACACAAGGAGAAGGCCATTACACAGAATTTTTTTTAGCACAGTCTCAAGTCCACTCAGAAGATCAGCTCCTTGAATTGTCACTGGTATAACACTGATTTGATGTTACTGAGTGGCATGAAATAGACTCTTTCAAAGAATAACCGCAATATTTCTTTGGCCAGTGTGGGACATTCTTTCAGAGGCAGTAACCCTCAGGTCGAAGCACAAAAGCACAGAAGTGTGGAAAAATGAGAAAAGCAGAGAGAGAGAAAGAGAGAGCACAAGAAAAGAACAGTAGACATTTAAAAAGTAGTGAGAGACAAAGAGTTGAAACGCAAAGTAAGAGCAGGGAATGAGGGAGGGAATGAATAGAGATGGTATAAACAGACAAGGCTAAACAGAGGTGGGTAATAGTTGAAGGTGAATTTGCGGTACTGGCCGAACTCCACGCCTCGCCTCTGCTTTCAAATCCTTCTTTTATCCACAGTGATGTGTGATTTAATGGCAATTGCCATTCATGTTGCAGTGATACATGCTATAATGTGAAGTGCCCATATGTATTTGCTTGCTGCTTGGTCTATAAAATACCCAGGCCCAGCTTCTTCACTGGTGTCAATGTGCAGCGCAATCTAATTTAACTAATTCTTGCACATAAAGGGTGAATCTCAGAGAAATTTTAAAAAAGGTACATGCAGATCATTAACACATGTCAATACTATATTTCATTCATGTATTTTACTTCATCTTTGAAAGGAGAAATCTCCACTTTCATTTTCTTCTTCTACTCAGCTGTTACAGCTGAGAAGAACCCTTTTTTTCACAGAGTTAACCCTCTGCACATTATATAGCGCACAGTACATCATAAATGTCAAACCTTTTGCAAACCATGAAATGACAGATAAAAATGCTTTGTTGTGGAAGTGAGAGAAGACCAGGCAGATTGAAACCATCATTCAATTCTCTATTTTTGTTTTCCTTTACTCTGCGACGGTGTCTCAGTTTGAGAATGTGTGGGAGTGTATATTTTCTGTGCACGTTCATGTCGTGTGCTAAGGAACAGAAGGTCTCTACAGGGGTTGCCTATGTGGGTGGACTCTGGGATTTACCGTGAAAAAAAAAAAAGCGCCAAGGACATTTCCAAAGTTGGGGCTCACACCACACAGTACAGAGTACAGTTAGCTTTAGTAAATGTGTATAATTATTTGAATGTATTTGTACATGTATGTTAAGTGACATTGAAAAATTTGTTTGGGCTTTGCACATACAAACATATCAACCAATGAACATACTAACAACGTTCATTAGCTGAAATGTATTTATGTAAATGCCACAAAAGTTTGCATGCCTTTTTGTGGCTCATTGGTTTTTAATACTTAGAGGAAGAAAAATGTCTCACTTCTGCCAGCTCCAGCTTCCTATAAAGGCATCTGAGCAGGCTTGTAAAAATCTACTTATCTGTCTCAGCTCAGATGATTACTTTGTCCATGCAGGGCTGGTTGACAATAAGCCTTCACACAGAGAGCTACAATGTGTCCTTAAGTCTGATCTACAGTAGCTGTTGAAACACTCTGCTCCACAGCCTGAGCTGCAGCCAGATAAGTGGAAAACAAAGACACTATTATACTGTAACACGTGGCCCGGAGACATTACAGCTCATCACAAGGGCTTTCTGCTTCAGCCTGCTGTACCGAACAACTCGGATAAATAGTTGCAGATCCATGTTCAGTAACGTTATTTATCTGTCACTGACAATACTGCGATTTATGAGAATGGCTTGAGAGTTGCAGATTTATTACTCTGGCTGAGAGGCCAAGGTTTGACTGTTATTGTCCACAATGAATGTGGATATTCTCAATGCAAAAATAAAGAAAATACTCTCTTTGGTCTTGTTGCTTTAAGGTATATCACTTGAGCCATGTTTATATAAAGATCTTTTAGCCCAAAGTATATGTTAATTGAATTTACTATTGGCAGAACTATGTGCTGCTTTGCAAAAAAAAAAAAGTCATCTTAAAGCACTTTAAAGAGTCTTATAATCAGAAAAGATACTTGGCAACAACAGGAAGTAAAAACGCCTTTGAACAGGATGATACCTCCAGCAGAACCAGACCCAAGGAGTGCTTCTATCTGCTTCAACAGGTTGGGTGAAGGTGACCATGAATGCACTGGGTTGCATGGTTGAGTAATTCTCATGTCAAACAAGTCAGGTATACAGGGCACCTTGCTTGGTGGAAAAACGCTGACACTTGCTGGGAAACTGGGTGGCATTTTTAAGAGTGAGCTGCTGCCCTTGGTGGCACTGAAGCATGAATATGCCCAAGTTAAACCACCAGTGCAGTCCTGGTACAGTGAGTGTTCGGTCACAGTATAGACAAATGACTACATCCATTCATCCATTGTCTGCGCCTGCTTAAATCCTATTCAGGTTTACATGCTTCTGCTGCAGCCTGTCCCAGTTGTCTCTGGGCGAAGGGCAGGGTATATCGTGGACAGGTTGCCAGTCCATCGCAAGACACATTACAAAATGCAACCTCAAATCAGGAAATTCATTTTATTTCTTAATATACAGCCATCTCTGCATTTCAGTTTTGAAACATATTCCGATAAAGTTGGGATAGTAAGGTTTTAAGCATTTTGAAATATCACCAGTCTTCATCATAACATCTACTTTCTATTCTGGCACTGCAGATACCAAAAGATGAGAGGCTTCAGGTGTCCCATTTTCATGTACCTTATGATATTTGGCATTATTACTAATTTGATTGTTCCTCTTGGGTTAAATTTGTATAGGACAGTCCTAAAAATGCTGACTGCAGACCCCTTGTCCCTTTTGTGATTTTTCCACATGAACAAAATCTAGTTCTATTGTAGTTTAATGTCTTTGGGTAAGAAACGAAGGGTTACAGAATTTCATTTTGTGCAATCATCAACCATAAAAAGAACATTACATCATTGCAACAAAGGAAAAAAACACCAAGGACTTTCCCCTTCTCATTTTTATCTCTTCTGTGAACTACTATTGCTTGTGCCAACTGCTCCTCATAGATTTGTAGCTTTTCATTTCGTCATTTGCATGAAAAGCCTGCAAATTATCTGTAAAGCTCACTTCGCAAGTAGCCAGTATTTGTTTCTCCAATCTTCTACAACATGAAGACTGTTTGACCTTACCCTTTCTGAGACTAAGGTTAGATATTCACCAGCAAACATCACCTGTTTAATACGACATAATTTACTGACTTAATTTTTAGCAAAACATTGGCCCCATTATAACTCTTTTAGGAATATGTTACGAGCCCAAACTTCACAAGGGGATATGTATCAAGAATAATAAACAAAGGGGACAAGGCAAAAACATGAACTATCTTGGTCTCATACTGTCTGTAATGCAATAAGTGTCAAAGTAAATTAAGTTCTTCTTTGCATATTCTATAATGGCTCAAACTTCTTGGTTTTTTTCATTTGAGGTTGCAAGACACAAAGTGCTGGCATGGTTGCATGTATGCAGTCGAAACATTATTATCCAGATACTTTTTATATAAAGTGTACCTGATTTGTATTCAGCTGTGCTTGATAAAATACATTATGTATTTCTTGATAAAATACATTAACACATTTTCTGCTGTAACTCAGGTTTGTGGTGTGTAAACTACTTAGATAGATGTACTCTAGTTGCTTTTTGGCACTGATTAAAATTGTCAAGAGGGCATTTAAGATAATCTTCAATCTGTTTCCATATGTTAAACATGACAAAAGTTTTTTTTTCTTGTCACACTTTGACATAGATGGTGAAAAATGTTAAATTCACCTGCATAAGAACAGATAGATATGACAAGGTTCAGGTGTAAATATGCCTCTTCCTCCTCATGGATATGAGCCGAATATGAGCGAAAGGGAAATAGAGGGACAATACTAGCGGTAATCAGGGCCTGGTGGAATGACCCAGGATGGAGAGCTATAAATAGCTTCACTTGGACTCTCATCTTGGCTCCTGCCCCATCTTTCTGCACCACCCTCTGCTTTGCTGTCCCACACTTCCATCCTTCCTCTTGCCTCTCCCTGTCCTTCCCCAGTTCCACTCCCACCCACGTCTCCATCCCTCCCTCACTGCCATATAGCACCTGCTTCCACACCTTCTTTGCCAACTGGCTGATGTCACTTTCTGAGACTGGACAGACAACTTTATGCCTAATTCTGTTTGGCTAAATTGCCTTCAGTGTGCTTACCCTCATGCACAGACACACCGTCTCCTGAAGCATGTTCTTATATCACGACACACTTCAGTTGTAAACGAAATTGACATATTGTTGTTGTTGTAGAATTGATAGTTGAATTCTGTGTTTGCAGCCTCCCCTGGCTTCAACAACATCCGGCATTGTTCCTTGAATAAAATCCATTTGCTTTACACATTAATTTGATTTAAATGTGACATGTCAAAACATGTACAATAAATGTGGATAAGGCATCCAAGAGTTCACAAATTTGAGCTTTTTCCATCTTAACTCAAGACATTCTGTGTAACCTCTCATCAGGAGTGACAATGACCCATGACTTTGTTATTGCCACACAGGGTACCGTCTCTTCTAAACACACTTTGTCTGTGTGCATTTCCTGTCTGCATCATCTCTGTTTCCTGTACTCTTAAAATCTGAAGTCCTCCATTTGGAAAGTTAGTGCAAGAACTTTTCCACCCCCTCTCCACTTGACTCTTGCAGGGGTTAAATTGGATACTTCTACACTCAGTATGTCTCCCTGTCTACATGCTCATACATAACATATAAGATCACTTCTAAAAACCAACCATCTCACTTCCACACTGAGGCTCATGCAAAACTAAGAACCATTGCGGTTTCTTGACTGGTTGCTAGAGGCTGGCTCCAAAAGTGAGTCAGTCTCCATTGACTCCCATGTTAAAATGTCAGACTTCAGAGCAGAAATACACATATTTACAGCCTGGTTCAAAAAACCCCTTTTGGGCTCAATTGTTTGATTTCAAATCCATGACGCTCTGAGGGAGGGGGGATGGTTTTTGTACCACACAAGGAGAGTTTATATAAAGCACTAAATATATTTCTAATATGACTGATTGACAGTCCGTTCAGCCAATGGCCAGTGGTTATCACTTCCTCATTCATAATTGTTATGCTACCGTGCTTAGAAAAGCAACGACCACTTTGTATAAACACAGCATTGACTTAACATGATGGTCATATTTGATTTTGTTTTCAAGTCAACATGTTAAACAGTATATCCTGCTGTAAACGTTTGATGGCATCTTTGCAGTTATTTCAGCAGTCGGGCTGAAGGAGGTGGGAGTAAAGCCAACTTTGATTGACATATGGTCGGTGTGTTTCCATCAGTTTCTTCTTGCGACCCGCAAGAAGAAAAATGGGCTTCAAAAAAGGTCTTCAAAAACCAGTGGGTCACGTGACTGAATGCTTTGATCATTGTTTTATACAGTCTATGATCACCCACTCATTCAAATTCACTGATCATCATTGACACATCTGGTTAAATTGAGAAGGGAGAAATCCATTTATCTCCAGTCGTCTTTTGTTTGTACTTGTGGATGTTCATGACATGACCCCAGTCCTTCAGAAACACAGAGACACACTTAACAAATTTTAGTTTGATGGACCACTAGCTCATTAGGAAAATTGTTTTTTGTCTTCCTTAGACTTGTGTCTGTAATTCAAAGCCCTCTCATCAGAGCAGCTACAGTATGTCTCTGTTTATAGTTATTCCAGCTGTGAGGTCAGAGAGGCCAGATCATGTGTCCTGATGTAATTAATGTATTTATAATCCAGCAGGGAAGGAACTAAGTGAATGACAGTAAAAGAGGAGCAGAGTAAGCTGAGGCCCTCGAAGTTATGGAGCCTGTGAGGCGTTCGTGCCTGGAGCCTGCTAGTAAAACATTTTGACCCCCTCATTAAAGCCCATTTAGAGGATGAGGGCTCCCTAAAACAACTTGTCTGTTTACTTGACTTCTGCACGCAGTCATGAGGTCGCAGCTTGGAACCAGGTCTGTCTGGTTGAATCTGGAGTTGAGTGCCACTTCCATCCTCTGTCATGCTCACACGGCTGTGACGGGGGCTTGCAACATCAGCTGCGGCTGAGGCTTCAGTTTACGAGGAGGAACCATGAATCACAGCACATCTCTCTCTTCTCTGTCTTTCTCTCTGTCTCTCTGTCATACTGTCTCCCTTTTATCTGTCTCTCTGCTTCTCAGAGATATATGCACATTCATATTTACTTAAAGCCAGGCGCAGTCAGAAATTCCTTTGAAAACCACAGTCATCACTATTCACCCACACCCACCCTAATAGCCTCTCACAGACTGACTTATGCACACACACACACATTATAAAGACCCTGTTTATTTGAAGGAACTGAAAGAAGGGCTTCCTCATGCAGTCACTTCTTTCTTGCTATGGGAGAAACTTTGCATGCATACTTGTACAAGTTCCCTTAAAGTCTTAAAACTTGTTGAATGTACATCTAGCATGCTCTGTTTTTGGAGCAGTATAACAAAAACAGCTGATTTCATTCAATCAAGTCTTCAATCTGTTTTGTAGAATTTTGCTACAAAGCCATATGTGTTTGTCATGAGTGGTGATATTTACTAGTGTTAGCTTTAAACTCCTTGGAGATTTGATAAGGTCTCTGATTTTCATCCTCTTTAATCTGTCTTAATTTTTTTTAACTCTCAATCAGTTTCAGATTTTTTTAAAATTTTCTTTGTCTTTTTAATTGTAATCCTGTGATTTATTTTATATTATTTGTGGAGCTTTTTCATTTCAAATGGTGCATATTTCAGTGCTATCTCTAATTTTTCATGTCCACCAGCCTCTCAGGACATCTGGCTGTGACTTTTACAGTAGTGTTACAGCAGTTTTATCTACTTGTAAAACCTCTTCTCATTTGGGGGTTCTATTTTAGATTTTCAGGCTCATCTGGAGACAAATGTGATATGATTTCCCCATTTCTTTATTTTTACTCTGCAAAGTTTGCATAACTAAGTTTCCATTTAATGACTTACAATTCATATGCTATGTATTGTCACAAACAACTTATTAATACATTTAAAAAAAAAAGAAGCTAAAACCAGTTGGGTCCAGCTTACACTAAAACAGCTCTTCCTGTTGCTCATTTATAGTCTGGTCAATTCAGTGACCCATCCACTATGTCTCTTTTCCTCTTTGTTTCTTCACTCATCACACTTTTAATGCTTGGTCATTCTTTCCATTAGTTCACACATTTTTTGTTTCCCTGTTCTGGATTTTGGCAGCGTGACTGTACACCCTGTCCTGTCCTGAGAGAGCAGGCTACAACAGTGCTGAGCAAATTTCTCTTAGTTTTTCCACTGAAACTACAAATCGAGGGCCACCAGCATTGAGTTTCGATGTTGTAATCAACACCCTTAGCTGTCCCTTGGTCTCAAAGTGACTCAGGGTCAGAATGAGGAAGAGGTGAAAAAGAAGACAGATTGATGCAGCAGATACGATCCTCCTTCATCTCAGTTCCAAGAAACAGAAACTCTGTGTCACACTGTTTGTAAGTCATTTGGTCCAAATTACGAGGGTCATTCAATAAATAAGGGGAATTTTTCAGTATAAGGATTTCTAATACAGATAGAAACTTACTTTTTTTTAATTTTTCAATGTAGTCTCCCAGCACTGTCACACACTTTTCCCATCTGTGCACAAACTTCCGTATTCCCTCAGCATAAAAATCTTTGGACTGATGTCTCAGCCAGTCGCTCACAACACTTTTGACTTCATCGT
>JAOWBL010000022.1:9843228-9867703 GCA_028564865.1 Zenarchopterus dispar
TTTAAACAATTTAGCCCACTTGTAGACATTTTTTCGGCTGAAACATGTGGCACCATACACAGTTGACATTCTCCTATAAATTTCAACTGGTTTGCACCCTTCAGCAACCAATAACTTGATAACTGACCGCTGTTCAATCCTGGAGCATGCTTCTTGGTCGGCCATCTTTGTTAATCGCCAAAACTTGCAAAGTTTTTTTTAAATCTGCAAAAGAACTTAAATCCATGTGAAAAAGAAGTAAAACAAAAAAAAAATGTAAAAAGTAAGCTTCTATCTGTATTAGAAGTCCTTATACCGAAAAATTTACCTTATTTATTGAATGACCCTCGTAATAACGAAAAAAAGTAAATACGTAAAACACATCACAAGACATTATATTTGGTGTGCAGGCTTACAGGTCATAGGGCAACATAAACCTATTAAGGTAAACATTATGTGTTTATGTAACATTTTTCTAGGAGACTGCTTGTAAAACATTTGGAAGATTTTATTTAGGGTTTAAAAGAGGTTCCAGTGCTAGATTGGTGCTGGTGCCAGACTTAGTTCTTTGTTTTTCCACCACAGTCTGTGAGGAAAACATCAACTCAGTGAAAACTGAGTTGAAAACCTTGCAGGGCAAGATGCAACAACCGCTAGGTCATGGCGGGGCAGTGATGATTGTAACCAACCAGATCTATGCAACCACTATATTTATACAGCCTTTGTGAGTTTAAAACATATATCATTGGGAAATTATGGATGCAGTCTTGCATATTTAAGTGTGCAATCCAAGATATGTCCAGTGTACAAGAAACATATATCCATAAAAAGACTTAGTTTTCAGGCCCTGTGATGGACTGGCGACCTGTCCAGGGTGTACCCCTGCCTCTCGCCTGGGATGGGCTGGGATAGGCTCCAGCAGACCCCCGTGACCCAGAAATGGAACAATGGGTCAAGAAGATGGATGGATGGATGGACTTAGTTTTCATCCTGAAACGTAAGTGCCGTTGATGTTGATGATGGAAACTTGCATAAAGACTGGACTCCAAACAAAATTTTTCAGGCCAGGATCAGTGTCCATTAGTTGCATTTCCATTATTTATTTATTTATTTTTTGCTAAAGAAAAGTAAAATAAAGGAACAGCTGTGGAGGGTCGATGTTTTCATTGTTTTCCTTTTCATGAGCGTAACTCTCCTATTATCTCTGTATCTTTGTATCTCGTCCTGTGAGACTTCTCTTTAAAAAAAAAAACAAAAAAGAAGATCTTGACTTTGAAAAAGATGGACAAAAAAACATCTTGCAAACTGGAATATGTCTGTAAAACCACCTCATGAAAGTGTAAAAAGGTTTTTGATAGATCTGGGAGGTTTTCTTTTAATTAGAGCAGTTTCCATATCAGGTTTCTCTATGGGATATTTAGGTTTTATGCTCCTTTTATGGATTTCCTGCTTGAGCATTGGTGACATAACAAATGACATAGAGTGCTGGCTCTCCGGTGCTCTCTGGCCAGTGAAAAAGCAAGTCAGTTCTTTGTAGAACCTGTTTGGAACTGGCTCTGGCACCAGCACTAACACCTGTACTAATTTTGAGTTGGTAGAAAAGCCCCAGTTGGCCTCCCAAAGTGCTTTTATACTACAAACCACATTTACCATCCACACATTCATTCATACAGAGCTTTCTCGGTCTACACAGATCTCCATCCATCTATCTTCTACCGCTTAGCCAGGGTCAGATCATGAGGCCTAATCAGTCTAGTCCAGACTTCCTTCTCTCTGGCAACTTTATCCAGCTCATCTGGAGGAATCCAAAGGCATCCTCAAGCCACCTGAGAATCCCAGATCCAGCGTGTCCTGGGGCTTCTTTGGGGTTACCTGTCAGTGGAACATGCCCTGAAAACCTCACCAGGGAAACATCCAGGAGGCATCCTAACCACATTCCCAAGCCACCTCATCTGGCTCTTCTCAATGTGGAGGAGCAGCTGCTCTACTCTGAGCTCCTCCCAGATGACTGGGCTTCTCACAGTATGTCTAAGGTAGAGCCTGGATACTCTATGGAGGAAATCTTTAGTGATCTATACTAATTAATATTTTTGTCTATTGAAACTATGCAGGGCTTTTTCTGTTGCACACACCTTCACATGGTGATGAACATGTTGGTGGCAACACAGAGTTCAATGTCTTCCCCAAAGATGGTTCACCATGTGACCTGTTCTGCCAGGAATCAAACTACCAACTCTCTGATCAGCAGATGACAGATTTAGTGACCGAGGTCTTTGCAATGTTAACGATCTTGAATTTTTTTCAATAAACCAATAATTTTTAAACAAGCAAGAATTTTTCTGGGGTAGAAATATACTCCAGAATTATGAGAGTGTTTCAGATACCCTTAGGTTACCAGCTTAAATTGAAAGTGAAACATTTAGTTGAAATGTGATCAAATACAATTACTGTTTTTTTTTTCCTTTCATGGACAGAATAGTTCACATATGATTGACAGGACTGATCTAAAACCCAGAAAGTGTATTCTTGCAGTAATTCTTAAAAGGTTTGTGACTGTATTTCAAATACGTCTTGCTGCTGTGGTGGTCATTTCTTCTATGTATATGTGTTCCCACTTATTTATGACTCAATACCTGGCACAGTTTAATCTTCTCAGATAAAGGATTAGTCTCTTTGACACCCGTTCACATGCCGGAACGCCCAGGCAACTTCTTGTAAAAGACTTACAAGTGTCTCAATGCACGCTGCCCTGATATCTGTGATGACATCACCTCTCAGCACCAGAAGGATGGGATATCTTGGAATAGTAAATCATTTCCTCTGCTATGATAAACTACAACACACACATGGAAAATAAGGATTTGCGTGCCATAGCTGCATTTCCTGTCTGTATATGGTAGTTTTTATTGTTTGTGAGGGCCAATATTTGAGTGATAACAGCCTTGCTGGTTCTCTAAAGCTATGTGAGAGCTGAAATCTTTTTACATGATATGGGGACTACACACTCCATGTGTTGAAAAAGTAATGTTTTATAACGTAATGGCCTTAAAAAGACCTGCCCCAAATCAGAAAAAAAAATCTTCATCTTCAAAGACAAGCTGGTAGATTACTAACATGACATGGAACTTGCAGTGGTACATTGTAGGTAGTAGCCATGCTGGGAATGAAAGACGGATGATATTGTGAATTTAGATACAAGCAAACAAGACTTCTGTCTTCTCAGTGTATCCCCTTTTTTGTATCAACCTATCTGACTGCTCTGTAAATGCCTCTCTCACAAGCTTCAGCACTGTCACATCCAAGACTTTAGCCTAGTCATGATCTGAGAGAGTGCAAGTGTACAGTGGCTTTTCCACTGTGTCATGCTTTCAGTGTGCTGAATCAATCCAGTGTGGAGCATTGCATTCCATCTTTCCTCTTTTTTATGTTATTTAGAGCTTAAGTGTGCCCAAGTCATAGTCACACTGGTTTTCGAAAGTTCATCAACAGGATGCAGCTGATGCAGAAGTCAAGAAGGAAAGGCATTTCACAACCCCTTCAGCATATTGGAGCTGCTGGGCAATTTCCCATCTGAATGCAAGCCAGATGGGGACGAGTGTGGTCAAAGAGGCAGCACAGGAGCTGCCCGTTATCTCAGAAAAACAATAACACTGTATTATTGAATTACAGGAAAATCTTTGCATTTTGTTCTTTCCTTTTTATCTAGTCTTCCTTTTCTCTATGTTTTTCTCATGTCTTCCTGGAAGGAGAGCTCAGTACAGCACAGCGTGGGTAATTACTTTGTAGAGCTACCCTAAAATAACACTACTGGTTCAATTACAGTCTGGGCCTCATTACACAGCCTTGCAGAAAAGAGTAAGAAACACAAAACCGCTCAAACAGAGAGGGAAAGTGGAGATGTTAGTAAGGACAATGTTTAAACTGCAATGTTTAAACTGCAGGTGTTTATTTGGTTTTTCTGTCAGGGAGTGTCCAGGTAGCACAGCTGTGCATGGTGCATGCCATGTCCTGTCCTCTCCTGGAAATGTTACGGGTTCAAACTGGCATCTCTTCAGTTCCTGTTCTTATTTTATTTCATTTTCTTGCACATCTGCATCAGCTTTACAGCAGTTAATTCTTGTATGACCTCAAATGTCTGAAAAAAACTTCACCCCGTTAACACACAGACACATGCTTTCCTTTTCGACCCCTGGCCTCTAGGGTGGTCAGGGTTGGATGAGGTTGGGTCAGTGCCAGAAAAGCCTGTTTATGTAACACTCTTCAAAGAGAGTCTGTGAAAGAGCTCACTGTACAAGGGAAGGGAAGTGTAAATATGCAGCTGTTTATGGCATAACACATGCTCACACCGTATATTAGTTATTTATCTAACAATTAGGAGTACATATATTACTAATCTTAGCATACAGACAGAGATGACAAACACTGCTTTTAAATGCCTCTGAACTTTTACAGTTGGAAACATATTCACATTCAGGTGCCTTAGTAAAAACCCAGTCACAAGCTCTAAATTCCTAGAAACATGGACTTTTCTGCTGTAGATATGATGTTGTTTGACTTGCTGTAATGGTTAGGCACCGTATCCCGAATTAGACAAGCCTGCTTTTTTTTCTCAGTACTGACCACAACTTGGCAGGAAAAACAGCTACTACTAGTGCTTTCTGTGTATGTGACTGTTTGCATGTCTGCATTCATGTTAGTTTATATGGGAACATGTGCTCTATAAGTGCCTTTCCTTTGACACAGGTGAGTGTCAGGTTTATTGCCAGATACTACACATAAGGTTGTGTAAGTCTTTAATTTTACTTTTAGCTGTCTTATAGCCAGCATATGGTTTCATATGGCAGCTCTGCTGAACAGACAAGACAGGACACGCCTCTCACACTTACTCTCACACACCTGACTTGACTGTGATCCGGCAGAGGCCCTGAGGAAATGTCTTGAGAACGCCCCTTTGATATAATTTCAACTGTCGACCCCACTTTTACAAGAAGCTGCATGGCTGAAGACAGTTAGTTGTTGAGCACAAATAAGATCGAAAAAGTTTTGTACAAACAGAAAACAGCAGAGTGGTGGGGTGTATGGAGCATTTGGGGGGCATTGTGTGCCTGCTTCGTTGCCTGGCACAGCTTGGTCTGGTTAAGCTCCAGGCCCGTCAGGGGAGCCAAGTCTTCTCCCCAGGCACTGCCAACTCCCTGTGGTGGTGTAGCTACATGTTCAATTATGCTCTGGAGCCTGCATGTCTTTACCTACGCCTCATAGGAAAACACTCCTCACTTCTCTGCATGTGTGTCAGTCCTCATGTGCTGGAACAGGGATTAATGAACAGATCATGATGCGGTTTTAAATCCAGAAGAATTCATATGAGTTAAATCAAAATGATCCTTGATTACAGTGGCTACTGCGCAACAGACTCTGAAATTTTGGCATGCATATGTTTGTTCAGTCATCTGATACAGAATAGAATTATAAGGAGAAAAAAGTTGGGTTTTTGCTGTCATAGTTTCCAAGAAAATAAATGGAAATGCTTGAGTCTTCATATAATGCAGCACAGCAGTACACACAGCATGTTGGTATGTGACCATCTCATCTTTTTAAGAACGGCTCCCTCATGTCTTTTAGAGTTTGTTTAGGAGATCATCACAAATCTCTAGAAAGGCTCATGTTGAAATTGTCATTACCAAGGGATGCAAATGCCTGCGTGTGTGTCTGCAGGAGTCTGGTTGCATTCCTGTGGGTATGTAAGTGTGTGCACGTGTGTGCTGGCATGCTTGCTCGCGCATATTGAAGCATCCTTAAGAGGAGGGGGAGCAATTATCACTGCCAATAAAATTACAACAAACAAACAATCATTGTTCTAGGCCTCACCTTGTTGTACCACACCCCTCCATAAACTTTATTTCATCAGGACGACTGACATGGAGAATGTGCTGTGCTGTGCTGCCTAAGCATTCTCCCTAAACAACATTTATGTATTCGGTGTGCTGATCCCACTTGCACTTATCTATGTACGTTCATGCACTCACAGACTTCAGCCCATACAAGTTCAGTATATACACATACAGGTAGACATTCCACTACCAACACAGAGGTAACTTTGCCATTTATACATGTCTTCCACTCAGCATAAAAAGAAAGGGTACATTGTGTACTGATTTTAAGTATATAAAGCAGTGCATATATACAATAGGCCTATTTTTAAGCATTGTGAACAAAGAGGATTTGCGCTTTCATGTTTTGCAGTTTCTATCTACAACGTAGCTTGCTTTAAGTACCATAAAATAATTTGCAGATGCTTATTATCAGGATATAAATTGTACATTCATTGCTTTATTGGTGTTATATAACTGTCACCTGTTTATTATATTTGGTTTTGATGATTTTTCATCTCCAAGTGTCCCTTTACTTCCTCACTGGAATTATGACTGCACGACACTAATAAAATGCCTGATATGTGATATTATAGTTGATCAATGTGACTTATGGTATATAAACAAATACTTCAGTGTCTGGAGGTAAGGTTTTACTGCGTTGCAGGTAAAATTAACCCCTGACTTCTACGCACATGTTTTCCTCACTCTTTTCTTTCTCTTCTGTTATCCCAATGCTCAAAACACTCTCCATGTAAGTTAGCAATGAAATTAGCATCTCAGACCATGAGGTTTCATCTGATTGGCAAATTATGTTATTAACATTTACACTTGGTTATGCATGAATCATTTTCCATATCTTATGAATCTCCGGTTTGAATTGAGTCAAAGTTACCGATAGGTAACCAATACAAAGTATGCAAACAATAAATATTTTAACATGTCAGAAGGTGAAAGTGTCAGTAGTTGTTTTGAATGAGCACATTGGGAGGCATGGCAACAAGATGGCTCAATGATAGAAGCTAAGTGCAATAATACCTCACATATGAGGATGATATTAAACATTTTCAGTTTCTCCTGGAATTCAATTATTTATTTACTTACTTTTGAAAAAAAAGTTGAAAAACTATATTAGGAATATGAAAAGTCTTTTTGTAGAAGTTCAGACCTAACCATAATAGCCTTAGACCAGTGTCATCTCCTTGACCACTGTCCATCCTCCCCTTCAAAATGCCACAGCTGTTATTACTAAACAGTGGGAGGTGGGGGGGGGGGACACATGACCAACAGGCTTAAATCGAGTTTAACAGCTTTTTTTGTTCTGTTTTGTTTTTTTTACCATCTTTGTATTTCACAATTTCCCCCCATCTGTCATCAGTTTATTCTCCTTTGTCTTTCATTGCTCTTTTTAGCTAATTGTTTTCAACCTCACTTGTAATCCCTTTAAACTACAAATGAGCACCCTGCTGGAGTTTTCTTTGAAATGCATAATGGAAAAGCCTCTTTGGGTTGACTAGACTCTCTTTATTTTTTAAACCAAGTAGACTGTGCATTTTTTTTTCTCATATCCTTGAACTTCGTACATTATTTCACATGTAATTCTTCTTATAATACCCAAGCTAAAGAATATGCCTTTTTAAACTATTAAAAAGACCTTAGATTCAGAATAGATCGTTAATGTGTGTCAAACGTTAACTCAAAATCAGGCACATTTTAGCTTGCATGACTCATCAGATGTTTGTCATGTACTCACCTGCTTAATGACCTGTAATGACATCATCCTCGGAGTTGTTTTTTTTTGTTTGTTAAATAAATGTATACATTTGGTTTTTTACATGCATGTTAGTGTGTATGCGTCTGTATGTGTATCCATATAAGTGTGTTTTCTATGGTATATCCCTGTAGACCACTGTTTTGTTTGGATCTCTTTTTCCCCCAGTAAGCCCAGTCACTGGGGAGCTACATTTGTAAATATGCCTGGAGAGGCCTGCATCATGTGTGTTTATGTGCACTCATTTGAACATGAAGTCTCAAGAGGTAATTTCACTCAGTTTGTTTTTCCTCTCGAACAACATGCAAGTAATATTCACATGAGTTGGGGAGACACTACATGTCTTTGAGCTAAATGTTTTTAGGATAAACAAATATACTGAAAATATCACATCGGATTGGATTTCTAAACTGTAGAACAGAGGTGATTAAAACTTTTCTTTGGCCTGTGTTGTGAATGATTAGAGAACAGAATGTTAAATCCCAAACTTTACTGATAACATTGAATAATCAACTGTGTGGGTCAACATTTTCAGGACACAGCTAATCACTTCAAATCAGTGAGGTCTGTTCAGCCGACCCACAGCTTCTTATGAAAAGCACCGACTTGTGCCTCTGAGGTATTCTCCGTCATTGCGTGCTTGCAGTGTTGAATTGGGCTCCTGCCGGTTTGTTTGGAGCTGTCCAATCAGGCGTGTGGGATATGGACACAGACTGACATCAAAGACATGACACTGCCACCATTCAGAGTCGTGGCCTACTTCCCTCTCTCTCTCTCTTTCTCTCTGGCCTGTCTGTCTTTCATCCTCTGTCTCTTTCTGTCTCACCAACAAACAACAGATACATAATTCAAGTGTGCCCAAGAAAGCAGTGATAGTTAAATGGAACTAAACTTTCTTCACAGAGGTATCATCAACTTGACAAATTTAAATGAACTGGTGCTGATGTTAGTCGAGGAGTTTATTAGAGCATTTACTTGTATATAATTACTTGGAGCTCACAGGACAATAATAACCCCCTTCCACCAGCCGAGCGTAGCCCACTGTAGGTTTGCTGCACTGTAATCACACGCATTTCCAGTACAGACCAGCAGCAGGGGATGTCCCTGGTGACCCGCAGTGTCATGGTTCTGCATGGGAGGTGGCCAAACAGCAACAGACTCCACCATCAACTGGGTCGTGTCTCTACCTCGAGTAATTGGTCAGAAAAGAGGGAAATTACCCTTATTACAATTGTTAAAAGTCCAGCTGAGTAAAGTGTATGCCATTTTAAATCCTAGCTGTTTGATTTAAAGATTTTTGTACTCATTTAGTTTAACAGACAACACTTTTTTATAACCTTCCAATGCAGCTGCTGTCTGTTGTGTTAAGGTACTGCTGCTCAAAATTCATGTTGATGACAGGACTGCCTTTCACTGGGGTTTGAACACACTCTTACTGACTTCAAATGTCATGTCATGTGAAAAATTCTGTAGTATTTAGACTTTAACAAATTATCTTGTGTCTTTGCCACATGGCAGCCTCCTGAACTACTCAGCCTCATCATTGTATCCCAATCGCAGTTAAGAAGTCAAACCAGTACAAGAGAGTAAGTGGGGTATCATGTTGAAAGCGGAGTGGGAAACAGAGTTGAGGATTCATTGTCAGTTGCTTGTGTCATTGTTGCTTCTTGTCAAGATTGTGAAGAAAGGGAACTGGCAGAGAAACAGTTAATGGGTCTCTCAATGGTGAGTAAATGATCTGTCTTACCCTCTCTCACACTATCTGTCTCTCCCTGTCTGTCTGTGTCTGTCAGCCGACAATGGAGTCATGCATCCGGCAGGCCGTGGCTCTGTCCAGCACTGGTAAAGCAGTGCGCGGACCAGCACACATGATTGGTTGGACTGTTACCACAGCAGGGCAGACCCCAGGCTGTTTATTTAGCCATGAACCTTGGGGAGGGGCACCCAGATTGGATGAGCAGAGAGCAGACGGGGGACACATGCCTTTTGATTATATTTTATAAAAGCATAAAAAAGAACAAAATCTTTGTTTTTGCAGCAGATCATGTTGCATGCCTATCTGGAAGTTGTAGTCTGCAAAGGTACAATTTAATAAACACTGGTTTGTATGAGATAAAGACTCCATTTAATAAAAGATGTTATTATGATCAGTGTGCAACAAGGATTTTTTTTCAGTTGTTTTCATTTGTACTTCCTTGTTCAGTTAGCATGGATGGATGTGTGGTATGTGATTACTGTGGTGTAACATGGAAGAAGAACTATGCGCATAAACTACATACGTTTGAGGTTTAATTGTATGATCATATTTCACCCAAGATTTAGAAAATGCAATTTCAACCAAACTAGGTATCAGTAGAAAGACCTCATGTTTATGTCTACCATAACTCAGTATAGAGAAGAATTCACGGTCAATTCATTGACTGCAAGATACCCAAGCAGTTTATCTGTAAAACAAGTCCAAATGTTCATCCCTCCACCAAAGTGCTTGACAGGAGATATGAGTTTGTACTGATTTTTTGTGTTTTTGCCAAACTTGGAGCTTTACATTATGGCCAATTTAGTTGTCCAAAGGACATTGTTCCAGAGGTTTTGTGCATTGGTCACATGTAAATTTGCCCTCCTAAGTAGTGCTCCCATGTTTTAGCACACATTATAACTCTCTCAACGTAGATGAGCAGCAACAGTTGCTTCTCAGTTCTTTGTATATCACTAGTGTGTTTTCATTTGAAACTGTAAAATGTTTGTTACGGTTTACAGCTGGCATTTATGCTGTTATTGAAAAAGCCATCAACATTTCAAAATTACAAAGAAATTACTTATTTCTTTCATGAAATGTTCTCTGTTTCATACATACCCTTTTCTGATTTGCCAGAACTATATCATGCAGCGATCGCTGGACATTAACACACATATGTGTCTTAACAACAGCAAAATGAAGACAGAACAGCAATTGCTGCTAAATTCACTGTCCTTGGCAACAGCTGTTATGCAGCCATGGTCTGTATTTAATAAAACAGAAACTGCCTCAATGCATAAGGGGAAAGCTATTGTGAGCTATTCTAAGAATAATCTGCAGCAAAGCGTTTTTTTTTTCAGCCTCTTTTTGCTTACTTGACCACTCACAGTAAGCATGTGTGCCGCTGTGACAAGCATTTACGATGCTGTAAGGTAGATGGTGACCTTTTCTGGCATGGAGCTGATATGTTAGTGTGGATGCGGATTGATTTGATTTTGGAACTACATTTTGGGACAGATACAAACAAGCATGGATGTAGCCTTAAAGACCATTGCTATTTGAACAAGGTGCAAACGCTCACTAATGATCAACTAATGACGAACATTTGATTAGCAGCACATGGCTGCTGCTGCTTACCGTCTCAATTCCTGTGGACACATTATGAGTGTGCTTGGTTTTCCAAACTGCTTCTGCATATTGACTTCATTTTCGTTAAATTAATATTAACCCTGTCATATATTGTGTTGTTTTTCATTAATTAAAAAAAAAATTAAAATCTTAGAGTGGAATGAGAATTCATTTTGTTGTCACATGACTGTTTATCAACAGAAAAGCAAAACCATTTCAAGGGTCAAAGTACCAAAACTCCTTTGAATTACATACTAAACATTATGGACAGCTGAAGATTAATAAAATTGCAGAAGTACATATCCTAGCAAATATACCTAAAGGTCAGACTGTGTAATTCTTAGATGGTTCTAAACAAAAAATAAAAATAAAAAACAACATAGAAAAGCTACATTTCAGCTACAGGGCAAATTGAACATGTTAAATGTTAAAATCTATGACAATATAATTAGGGGAACATTTTCATGGAAGGGCCAACAGAAAGTCTCTTATGTCTCAAAAAAAAAGAAAAAAAAAAGAAAAGAAAATGTGCAATCATGAATGAGGTTCAAAACTTGAGGAGCAACTAATCTGTCCAACAGCTAAAGCTCAGATAAAAAAAAAAGACAATGCAAATAATCATAATAATATCTGAAAGTAAAAGAATCAAGGTTTTGGAATTGTCAAACCAAAGTCCAGACCTCAGTCTGATGGAGATCAAGTGGAGGGACCTTAAGAGAGCTGTGAATAAAAAAAATGCCCAAAAAACCCAATTAACTTTAGAAATGTTGTTAAAACAAGTGACTAAAATTGCTTCACAATCATGTGCGAGACTGATAAAGTCGTAGAGGAAACATTTTTCTATATGGCTCTCTATTTGTTGAATAAATAAAGGCACAGCAAAAAAAAAAAAAAAATTAATTTGATGTACTTTATGTGAGGCTGAACTTTTGGAATACTAAGATCCACAACAGCGGCATTTCCATTACTTCTGAATTTGCGCAAAACCCAAATATTGAAAAAGAAACCCACTGTGGTAATGGAAACGGCACTAATTGGAAAAAACTTCCAAATATCACAAAAACCTTTTTACACTTCTAGGAGGTGGTTTTTCAGGTGATTCGATAATCCACTTTATCACAAAAGTGTAATGGAAACATTTTTTGCACATTTTCACGTCTCTAGCAGTGCTCCATGTGATGTAATCGGTCAATCGAAAGTAATCAAAATCTATTTTCCAGCTGTTGTTGGCCTCATTAATATGATTTAGTTGTGCTATGACACATCTTAATCATTATGGATTACATTAGGGTTTTGCCTTTCAATAATCATTTGAATGATCATCTGCTGCTTTCATCTAACTATTTTCTCAACAGTGGTAGCAGCAATCACAACAATTTGTCAACGAGTAAAGATGTTCTTGTCCATCTTCATCAACACTGAGATTTTCTTTTTTGTTGTTTTGAAGAGAAGTCTCACAGGATGAGATACATGAAGTGCGCTTATTTGAAAAACACTGTTCAATGGAAACATCAGCCTCCCTGCAGGGCTACCTTTATAGCAAATTCAGAGTTTTGATTTTCTTTTGCATAAAAGTGCAATGGAAACACGCATAATGATTAGATGATTTGCACAAAAAAATAATTTGTTTGACTTTCAGAGGACTCCTTATTTTCTAGCTCTTCTCCACCCTGTATTCCTTTCAAACTAGACTCCTGCAGTGAGAAGTAGAGCAAGTGCTGGACCTTCAAAGTTATCTATATTGACTCAGATGCCTGAGTCTTTTCTCAGGTTTGCTCATTGCCTCTTGTCTAGAATCTAAACATACTTCCTGCGCACGCTACTTTTTGTTTCCATTAAATCATTTTTAGTTATCCCAAATAAGATAATCCCATGTCACTATGAAACATCATTGGAAAGGTTCATGTACTTTAAGGGTGCAGAAAGCTCATCAGAGTTTCTTTGGCTTTCTTCCTCTTTAACAGTTTGACAGGAGGTCAACTGGATCAATGGCTAAAAAAGTTGGATGGAGATTGTTTAAAACTGTAAGGGGATCACAGTACTTTGCCAAGAAGAGAAGCACATTGTAGATCCAGACCAGTGAAAGGGCAGACTGAGGTCTTGTGAAGACACTGAATGTCTCTGTACTGCTCACTTCCTGTCTCAAAGTGCAAAACTCTTATTCCATGACAGAAGATTTGGTCAGCTATTCTGATTTCTGTTAGCTGTGGCTGATTGTAAAGTAGCCTTGTTGTGGTTGTGTTAATATAGATGATGGGGATATATTTAATTTAGCATTAAGAGTTTGCAAACAATTAAAATGTGTGTTTATTAAATACATTTAATAGTCTATTGACTACAAACTGTTTTTTTCCCCTGGATGCATGAACATCCAGTGATGTTGTTCACAAGGACCCAATATATGGACCTTTGATGAAGATGAGAAAGAGGGTAAAAAGTAGGAGGAGAGGAAAGTATGGTGTATAATCAAGCAGACTGCATGACAGTGAAAAGCCTCAGGCCAACACTGACAAACACAGCTGCTTACTGACACAGTAAATCTACTGGATGACTCTCTGCCCCTCTCAGGCTGCCTTCAAAAGCACACACACAGACTCGTACACACAAACACACACTTGAACTGAGCATGTTTGAGGGTTTGAGCAGTGCCACTGGGCTTTTCTCAGGTTGGATAATAATTCTTGGCCTGCGAGAGCGCAGTGCGAGCTGTCCAAAAAACTGTCAACATCCCACTTACCCTAAAACCAGTGCCACTATGGCCTGTGCTTACAGGATCTTTGCAGGCAGGCTTCCCGACACACTTTAGCTGACACATACTGTTACAACTATTGTAGTCTCACGCAGCCTTGTTTTACTGTGATAACATAGTTTGCTCCAATGTTTTCATGAAAGTTCATTCATATCACTGAAGCTGTTACTGTCCAGAGTAAGCACTTTTTTAAAAAAAATACAAAAGTTGGTCCTCCCAGAGAGAGAAAATGCTTTGAGCACATTTTGAAGGTAGCTATGGATTTAATTATGTGAGAAATACTTAACATAGTTTTGTCTCTGGCCCTAAAGCAGCTCGTCTTTTCCTACGTTGTGAAATGGGTGAGGCTTCAGAGTAGCTTGTGTGTTTCTTTGTGCATTTTGGATTTAGTATGCCACTAGTGTTTCTGTTCCTTGAGGAGAAGACTTAAAAAAACACTTCTTCCAAATTAGGAATCACAATCAACAGCTGCAAAAATCTCATCTGTACCTGTTGCTGCACATTGGCAAGGTTTTACTGCACATCTCGATATTACCTAATTATTGTTGTGTAGTCCTCTGCAATGCTCAAACCTACTACACTGAAATGGGGGAGCTTGCTGCACAGTCATTCCTGAGACCTTTAAAGTAATTTAAAAACAGCTGTCATTTTTTTTATACTACTGCAGGCTTAAAATCTCCATGGGTTCTCAGAAATGTAGATCATAAATGTGAAGGAAATTTTGTTCTTTGGAGAAGAAAATAGGAGGTTGCTGCAACTCAAAGAGCTTTTACACTCAAAATTTAGGTAAAATGTGCTCCAGATTTGGTGCAACTGTTCCAGTGATTTTGGAAAAGAAAGGCGCTTTGACTCCAGACTCTTGTCCCCCTCCTCCAGCTGTTCATCTTTACACCTCATTATGCTCATCACTAATGATGGAGGTGTTCAAGTGAAACACAAAACTTCCACTTTTTACACAAAGTAACTTTGGTTGGAAGAGGTCTTCTGCTTCTAAGAGATGTTTCTGCACATGTACGAGTTTAATGATGTAACATTATAACACTTTTTCCAAACCACCCCTTTCTCTGTGCTTTTTATTTCCTTTTTTTTACCTTCACCACCCTCACTGTAGCCACAGTCACGCCCTGATGAAAATATGAACTCAGAGAGCAAAGTTAATCTCCCACACAAACATGGAGTAGAGCCTGTAACTCAATACTGCCTTCTGTGTGGGAGGCCAACTTGTCCTCATTGCCGAGAATTAAAAACAAGGTGTCCACTTATGAAGAATGAGATTAAAACGTACTTATTAAACCTCATAATAAACATAGGCATAAAGGATCTCTGTGTGCGAGAGGGTTAGAAGGTGTAAAAGTGTGTTTCATTGTTTTCTTGGGTGTGTGTTGCACATTAGTCACAGTGTGTGTGCGTGTGTGCCTGTGTGTAAGCGTGTCTGCAGGGCGGGGGCTTAAGATTCCCAAGCAGACCTTATTGGAGATGATTACTCTCATAAAACTTCTGCTCACTAAATTACCCCCTCCTTCCATCTGCAGTCTAAACACATTTAATCAAGCGCAGGTGTGTCCTGATGCATTTACAGACGCCTCGCTGGCAGACAATCATCTGCAAAACAAGAGGACAAGAGGCAGGAGATGTTTCACTGACTTTTCATCCTTTTTGTTTTTGTTTTTACTCATGCAGCAGATGATAGATGTGAATGAAAATATGAATGAGAGCTAATGCATTGGTTTTTGTTTACTTTGTTTCTTAGTCTTCTCTTCATCATTCCCCTGTCTCACTCTTCCTCAGTCCAGGGTCTTAATACACAGCCTGAGCCGGGGATCTGTGGGTTAATATGGTTACCCGGATAACAATCTCCTCCTGCATCGCTTCATGATAGATGGGCACTGTGTGTATGCGCTGAGTGATTGAGCAAGTGGGTGAGTGAGTGAGAGATAAAGTAAGCGGCAGCTGTGTAAAAATGTGTGTGTGAGTAAGTGTATGTGTGTGTGTGTGTGTGTGGTCCCTGTAAGCGAGAGTGTGGAAGCGAAGGAAGCCATGGTATCCGTCAGAGGAGAACAATGGCTTTTAAATGAATCTGGGAGCTCGTAAATCACACAAAGAGAGCGCCCAAATGCAGCGCTGATTGCCTGGACGTCAGAGTCAGCGGACGACAGGAAGGAGCGAATGAACGAGAGCCCCGCCGAGACACCTTGTTAACGCCTGAACAAAACGCCTCCATTAGGAACCAATAGCCTACTTATGCAAATGAATCCACATAAGCGCACATTCTCTTTTCTACGTTCTGTCCTTGGAAGGCACATGGAGTCAGTCTGTCAGGAGAAATGTAAATAAATCAAAGGACAAACACTTATCCATTACATATTTGTCAGACTGAGGTAAAGAGAACTCAGACTGGGCTTTGGCACTCATACCTGTCCTGGCATAACTCTGTTTTTCCAATACTGCAGCAAGCAGACACATTTAAGTTTGAGACAAAGATATTACTTAACTTGCCATCTGTTGAGGATATCTTTTTCTTGATCTCATATAATTTAATTGGTCTGATAAAGATGTAATTTTACAGATACTGGTAATGTCTGTAGCTGTTACTGTTATGTGTTAATGCAAAGCAGTTGTAAATCATTAGAGCCAGGCTTCATTATGGTTTAACACAAGTGTTGCCACAGACAGGGAGATGAGTGGTAGGCAGAGTGTAATTACAGGTATGTGGGGAGAAAACATGCAATTAGTGATGTAGAGGAGGCATTTTACTCACTTTTTCAACTCATGGGTTGTGCATGCTTGTTTACCACCCTTTCCTATCTGTTGGTGGACAATTTTCCTATACATTTACTTTAGCGCTGTCTTTTCGTACACTTCCCGTTCACTATAACATGTCAGCATATGTCTCTTCAAATTTTGGGTTTCTATGACTGAAATGTTCCTCCATTTCTCACCACTTTTTTGGGATCCCCTGGCGTCTTTTTTTTTTTATTTCTCCTCCCGACAAGAAAGAGCTTCTGTTCTGGTTTATGTATCTTATTTTTGAACTTTTGAGCTTTTCTAACAAAAAATGGACTGGTTTGAAGCCTAAGAAGTGATATTTCTTTGGGAACTGTTTGTGCAAACATTATGTTGCGTTTTCTAATTTTGAAAAAGATGTGCAGTGTCAGTCGTCATTGACAGATATGACTGAAAAAAGGTCACATGACTTCCTCTATCATTTTTTAGGAGAAATGCTTCATGAAATACTGCAGTAGTTGGTTTTTATGTCACAGCGCTGAGAGGGCTCATTTTCTGTTTCTGTTTTCTAGATTATCAAAAATCTGTTTATGCTCTGCAGAAACTCTCAATGGTCACAAAATAATGTTTCAATGGTGTACTTATCAGAACTTTTTTTTTTTTTTTAATTTTAACACATGCCCTCAGATGTTTCTTAAGGCTCTTTAAGGGGGCCTGACCCAGTAGTTGGAAAACACTGAACTGATTTTTTTCCCTTTACATGAGAAAGAAGATAAAATCACTAGTTTACACAGATGAATTTGTATTTAAAAATCAGGTTCAGGATCCATAGATGCTGCAGATCATTACATTCATATCTTTATTAAACAAGTTATTCCGGTCATATCCATACACCAAAGTTTTATTTATAATCAGGCATGTGTACTGACTACTTAAATAACGGATCTGATTCTCTGTCTTTTTCCCAGGGTTGCTGTGTACCATTCCAGTTGGAAACCAACTGGCAATGACCCCGGGTCACTGCTAGGGTTGAGATCAGGTCAACTGATTTGACCACCCGGAGGAGGCCAACTGATGATCCAAGTTAGAGGTGAGAGGTCAGGAGTCAGACTATAATGGTTAGGTCTTCTACTCTCACCTGTCTGCTCGAAGGGAAAGGTAACGGGACAAACAGAGGCAAGAAAAGGAGTGTGTGAAAGTGAAGGTGCAAAATGAAGACACAGGTGTCTTCAGCTGTGGCCTTTTCCTGTCTTTGCTTCTCTGCTGGTACCAGTTTTAACAAAGCAAGGACAAAACTGAGGAAAAATCATATCTTAACAGTTATAGCAGCACAAATGTGTTTTTTTTCTCTCTCTTTTTTTAAATGTTTCTCCTGCTCCCTGTCTCTCCTCCCCCACCACTGTAACCATAATAGTGTATAATGTGCTGGCTGATTAGGACTTTGACGGCAGAGTGTCAGCCAGCCACCCAGACACTCAGGTTAGTAAATCTGGCTTTTGTGGTCAGACTGTTTGGCTGAGAATACCCTTCTTTTAGTTAAACCTAGCTTGGCCACAAGTAATGTTCCCACACATACACATCGTTACAGACATTTCAAATTAATAGCAAGCTTGCAGAGCAAAGCATTTCTCAGGTGCTACCCTTTCTTAGAGTAATCATACAGGTGTTGTCTGACCATGGGAGGTCCCATGGGTTTGGGGGCACACAGAGAACAAGTCAGAAAACTAAAGGAAAGTTCCCTCCCTGGGAGCATATTCCTGAGACATGTGTGACCACCAAAACAGAGGTATGTGGCAGCTGTGCTTTTCCCATTACTGAAGAGAAGGAAAAGTACATGGCTATAAAAAGGAACAACGTTCCAAGTGTTTGTAACAAATACAGGCGTATAAAAGCAGGTGGACATCTGCAGTTCAGTTTGGCATTGTAGAGAGGGGAATGACAGCAGTCGGGAGAATATTCAGGGCAGCTGCTTCCCACAAAGTGGCCATTCTCTATATTTTTCTCTGACGCACACAACACACATAAACACACATGCTTGTAAAGAGATACGCAAACATATAAACAAACACACTATATTAACAATACTTAAAGTATTTGGTGACAGGTTAGAAGAGGCGTGATTGACCCCCTCAGTCATAATTAAGAGCCTAGGAGAGCAGAGCCTTTAGGCCAGCGGGGGCCCTGCCCAGACACACTCCCTCAGACTGCACTGTTTATGTTTCATTAGAGCACAATTATATGTCGCATCCCTTGCTCCTCTCGCGCCGCCTCTCACTCTCATCAACTTTCCCTGGCTCTTTCATGTGTGCCCTGCACGTGTGCTTTTTGCTCTCAGTCCTAGCTAGGGAACAGCATGTGCTGACCGTCATTGAGCAACAATATTTGTCTCCCCTCAATCCTTATCACAGGTCAAACAAGCTGCTGAGAGGCCCTTCTCTTTACAGAGAGCAGGAGCAGACAGAAAGAGTAGCATGCAGAGAGAAAAAACATTATAGGATAGTAGCAGATAGAGGAATGTAGCTCTGGCTTTCAGGGGTTTGGGGGGTAGGAATGGAGTGGGGCGAGGTGGGATGAGAGGGGGTGGGGTGTGGGGTGTGGGGGGGGCAAGAATGCATGATCCTGCATGAGAGGAGGAGGACTGTCTTCAAAGTCCACTAACTGCAAAAGCAAAAGGGAATAAATACACATAGAAAGAAGAAATACAGTGAGAGAGGAGTGAAAGGGTTGATGATTCATAACTGGGTCACTGAAAGTAAGAGACCAACATGTTGGTCTCAAGAGCAGTTTAAAAATTCAAATTTATTAAAAAAGCCTTAGTGATGACTGTACTTTTACACCTTCACCCTATTGCCAGAAGGTTACTGTACATATGCTTTCAGACTAGTTGTATTTATTTTTTAATAGGTGTCTTTCAACATGTATAACATATATTTTTAATTGTCAATTCTTATTTTTTTACATATACTTAATGTTATTTGTTTTTTTTCTTGCACCAGGGATATCAGAGAAACAGAATTTCAACTGTACATATGGCAGTTTTTACAATAAAGTTACTTACATTAAATACAATTACAATTAACCCAGAACATCTTTCTCTTTCTTCTTAAGTACACAATACTTGGATGATTGAATTTGAATTGTTCATGTATATAGATGTGGCATGAACAAAGTGGTTTGTTAGTTTTGGAAAATTGCAAACAAACTTCTTGGAAGCATGAAATCTGCCAAGCACTTTATAATGCTGATAAAGGTGTCTGGCATCAAATTAGTTTTCCTTCCACGCTCATGTTTTTTTTTTTTTTTTTTTAATAATCACAAGAGCAGTGGACTGGCGACCTGTCCAGGGTGTACCCCTGCCTCTCGCCTGTGATGGGCTGGGATAGGCTCCAGCAGATCCCCGTGACCCAGAAATGGATTCAACGGGTCTAGAAAATGGATGGATGGATCACAAGAGCAGTTCCAAGAGTAGAAAGTGTTTGCTGTCACATCACAAAGAAGGTATTAAAGTGATTCATAAAATCAGTTAAAAAAATAATAATAAAAATGATAATAAAAAACAGGGCTTTCGACTTAAAGCCTGCTCTTCATTCAACCTGTGTATTTCAGCAATGGCATTTTATCAAACTACATTGACAATGCACTTAAAATTGTTTAATCTTCATCATTCATTGTGTGAAGATTACAAATTAGAGACAAGCTTTACAGATGCTGCGCTCTGGAGAAAGAGAAACGAGGAAGAGAGGTGTTAGCAAAATCAAAGAATGAGGCAGAACAAGAAGGCATGAAAATGTTAGACAAGCTAGTTTTTCACTCCTGCTGTCTCCACCTGAGGGTAGAGAGGAGTAATTAGTAGGTTTAAATCAATGTTTAGTGATTCACAGTTGTTTACTTCCCTCCACCGTCATCAAACACACACGGACACTCACATATTGGAGTCATCGGGTCTAGCCAGCCAGTCACAGCGTTAACCCCCGTCCGTGACCAGAGGGCACAAGTTACACACCGCAGACCCTCCTAAACTCACCACAAGTGCAAGACAGCATAGACCTGCAACAGAAACACACATTCACTAAAAGTAAATCATTTCCATCCCTTCAAAGCTTTGTGATCATTTGAATTCAGAATCATTGTGGAAAAAGTTTGCCATGAAGAGACCACAATCCACTCTGAGGTTTTCCATGTGAGTCAATGACCACAGGTGGCAAAGTCAAAATTCAAAATGCAATATTGCTTTGATGCAGCACAGGTTGGCTAAATAGTCTGATCTGTGGTCTCACTGGCAGCAGGGAGTGTGTGTGTGGGAGAGGTGGCAGAAAAGAAGAGATTGTGATTCCAATCCTGCACTCACTGTCTTGAGGCTTACTTGAACAGCAGGACACATGCCCGTATGAGCACACATGACCTTTTCTTTGCTAATGCCTCCTTCTCCTCACTCTTTCATCATTCTCATATGACCTCCCTTATTGTCTTATGTATTTCCATCTTGCTTTTGGCTCTTTTGCGCCTGGTTTCCTTCTATTTTTTTCCCCATCATTTCCTGTGAGAACAGGAAAGCCCCTTCAGACAAACAGCCACGGTCTGTCCATCCAGTAAACTCCCTGTCTCTCCAGCTCTCTATCTGCTTCGTTCAGCGAGCTATGTAAACACACTGGGTGGACTACAGCTGGCGTGGAAGCGTAGCTTTGGGACAGAGTGTGTGTCTGTTTGTGAGTAGGTGTGTACATATTTATGTGAGCACATGCTGGCATACATGTAGTAAAATTGGGAGTGACGAGACATTGACCAAAATATGTGCTGTGTGGGGGCGTTAAAAGCATTAGATATCGAGGGACCTAGACACTGGTGAAGAGGCTCACAAGCTCTAAAGCTTGTGGGAGTCTTGAATTGCTCATTTAGTTGGTTTGCGTTTGTGCGTGTGTATGTGTGTATGTGTTCATACAGCTGTGGCAGGCAAACAGGGTTGCACAGGAAATCGGGAGTTGGCCTAAGACCTACCCAATCAAAGAATGCATTAAATCAAAGTTATAATGCTCACCGCTGGTGTGTATTTTTAGCACAATTTGTTGAATTTAATGTACGCATGTGTATCTGCGTGCCCGTGTTGTGCAGTCCCACAAGTTTTGTGTTTGCAGAAGGAAGTACCTTGACAGGTTTCTGGAACACCCGCTGGGGTAGCACTTCTCCATCTCCCACTTTCCTCCCACTCTTTTTCTCCATCTCATTTCTTTCTTAGGTGCATGTTTTAGTGTTATTTTACACTCACGCCCTTCCTCTGGCTTAGAGCAACACTCTCCCACATCCAGAAGTAGTGCCATATGAGCACAAAACTATTGAAAGATAAAATAAGAAATGATTGTAAATCTCAATCTGATGATAGTGTTGACAGTATTCTGCTGATTATATCAGTTACATAAGAAATTTTCCAAGTTGTCGACCAAAGGCATACTTTTAAAGATTAGTATTAGTATTATACATTTTGAAGACACAAAATTGTCCATTTAATACTGTCTCCTCATGTATAGTAGAGTGCCAAAATGTTTCACTTGCAGTCTGGAGTTTTATTTTCCTAAAAGTGGGTATGACATGTTTTTCGCTGTTTTTTGACTTTGATATTGTATTTCTATATGGTGTATTAAGGTCTTACAAGCTGTATTGTCTAAAACTTTATTTTGGGACTGCAGCGTTGTCATGACGTGAGGATTGCCTTGATTGTTCAGATTCTACCATAGACTAAAGGGACATTGTATGTTCATGAGAAGGACAGCTTACAAATATGTACCATCATGCCACCTGTGCAAGGCAGCGCCATCACCAGTATAGTGTTAAGATACATATATTTTGTTCATTTTAAAATTGCACCAAGAAAGGAGTAAGCAGATTCAGTTTTGTACACTTTTCTGCTCTTGTTTTTATAATATCTTAGAGAAAGGGGGGAATTTGGTGATGAGGATACAACAAAGTGTCCTGCTTTTGCTGAAATACTTTTAGAGTCACCCCAGATGGATACATTGGTGTATTTTTGCTGTTAAAAATTTTCATACTCCTGATCTGATTGTGGCTCTAGCATGCACAGCTGGGTTTCTGAACTTGTCATTGATGAAAATGTAAAAAATCTTTCAAAGTTTTATTAGTTTTTGTTGTGTTCTGTTCCTGACTGGCAACAGGTTGTGCCCATTCGTGAGGCACCTCTACTTCTGGAAAGTTTACAAATAAGAAAAGAATCATCTATTTTTTGAGGACTGAGCATTACTCAGAATACCCTTTACAATGTTCCAAAGTAATTAAAAACTTTATGGCGATATGATGGTGTGAAGCTAAAAAAAAGTAATAGTGCCCTTGATAAGACAAAGACAGCTGGAAATGATCATCTGATGCCCATTTTAATTACATTTCATACAACACAAGCCCCCGGAATAGAAAATGGATGGATGGATGGACAACACAAGCCCAATTTCATAACTAACAGATGGAGTGCTGTTTCAGTATTTTATGCACATTTTCTTATTTTATTTAACTGCAACCATACTTTACCTTACTGATGTCAAAAAGTTTCTATTTCAAATTTAAAATCCTGCATTCTGCACACTTTTGGTCATGTAAGGCTGAACATGTCAGTGATGAGGTCTATTTTTTTTGTTGATAAGCAAGCGCTGTTGAATTACATTGTCCTGTCTGATCTTACCGTTGGAGCAACTGGTGTATCAGTTACTATTGCGGAAGAATAACTGAAACACAAGTATCAAAATGTTCCAGTAAAGATGGACCCTTGTCATAGAAAACCATTGTCAAGTGTCCTTGACCAAAGTTTAAAGTTTGGAAATGAGAGTATGTTGTCTAAGTGTTCCTCTGTAGTAGAGTAGTGAACTATCGCCCCAGAATCTGCCAAATCCTGCTGAAGATATTTAGTTATTTAGTAAACAAACAACAATCGAAATCAACACCTGAGAGGGTGCAACTGCCTTACAGAGGTGGCAACAAAGAACCCACTGCACATGTGGAAGGCCCTATGGGTATACAAAACCATGATCTCTTTTGTGCATGTGGCAGTTTCTTCCTCAAGGGCTGGTTAATTCTGCTACCACAAGTGATAAATGTGTCCATGGTAATAATAGGCCTCTCCTGTGACCATGTTTTATTGTGTGACATTTGAGACAAATGTGATGCCATAATTGTCTCCTGTAGTCACACATTGTCTCATCAGCCAGTTTGCCAAACCAAGTTATGACTATGGAGCTCACTCTATAATCTCTGGAATATGCTGTGCTTAAAACATTTCCGAAAGGCAGTGCATGTGTGAAAACTGCTTCTGAAAAGTGTTCCTGGAGCTCCAAATATCAACTCAACTCAATCAACAACCATTTTATATTACATTACTGTTACCTGAAATCACTTTGCTGTCTTCTTAGTCCTTTCCTGCTTTACTAGAATATTTGAAGTTTGCATCATTTGAGATCTTCCCTTGATGACAGGTAAAGATCTAACACCTTGGTGGTGTAAAGCCTTTGCATGGAGATTGTTTCCCTTTATCGCTCTAAAGTACAAAACAAAAACAAAACACTAGTTGTGCCAAAAATGTTGAAAAGAATTTTCGTATATGATTTTCCTAACAGAGCTTTGCATATAAAGCTCACTCCTTCCTCTTCCTCTATCCTTTTTTTTCCCACTTTTCTCACTTTCCCGCTTACTTCTGTTCTTCCTCTTTCTCACACAATCAGCATTGTTGACAGTTTAACAGCAAAGAGAAGTCCTCTCACATTTTTCAGTGACAGATTTGCCAAATGTTCCATCATGATGAAAGGTGGCATTCCACAGAAGTCGCAGCCAGGACAGAGGAAGCTCTGCGCAAAGGCCACAACAAACAGGAAACAACCAAGGATGAGTTACACTTACGGTTAGTCATCAGAGGGAACAGTAAGTCTTCAGATGATACAGACAGGGGACGAATATTTCAATTCAATTCAATTTTATTTATATAGCGCCAATTCACAACAAAAGTCGCCTCGAGGCGCTTCACACTGTAG